>PVKS010015287.1:0-46320 GCA_004027875.1 Aplodontia rufa | reverse complement strand
CCCCCCATATACTGTCAACCCCCACATTGAGGTATCCAGGCGCTACCTTAGTCCATGGCAGCATTTGCTCAAACACAAATATCCGCGGCAGTAGGAGGCTGTTTCTACACAACTACACATGGTTGAGAAATCTTGCAGTACAGCTTTGCACTTTCTATTTTTTCAGTTCTGCAAAAGTTTAACTACAATCTTCCCACTCCATGGTCAGTTTCTAACCAAGCCAAATGAGCCCTCTCTTTGTTCCCCTTCAGCCCTTGCAGTTCCACCTGGCTTGTGACCATGGTCCTCCAACAAGTAGCTTGGAGCCTTGGGCCATATTCTCTCTGACTCCAGACTGCTTCACTGCTGGACCCATCTCCTTCCTCTGGGCTTCCCTCATTCCTGGCCCAGTCCTGCCTTCCTTTCTGTCCTCTAAGGCCTTCTCACCCCAGCATTCGGCCATTCTTCTTCCTTGTCCAAATGGCACTTCCCATTTCCTACATCCAGGCTATGTGGTCTTTGGGAATAAGAATATTCTCTTTTTTTGTTTTCTTTTAGAACCAGCGATTGAACCCAGGGGTGCTTAACTACTGAGCCACATCCCCACCCCTTTCTTACTTTTTATTTTGAAACAGGGTCTCCCTAAGTTGCGTAGGGCCTCACTAAGTAGCTGAGACTGGCTTTGAAGTTGTGATCCTCCTGCCTCAGCCTCCCAAGCCACTGGGACTTAAAGGTACCTTGCTGGAAGTAAAAACACTCAAACCAATTTCCTGCAGCCTGTCACCACATACTTTAAAGTACATAAGCTTCTGTGATTACATATTCAAAGATTAAGTTTCTACCCCACATCTAAGGAGTTTACAAATGTAAACACCAAGTCCTGAAGAGGTCCTATTGCTGCCCACATCAATAAATACCTAGAAGGAGACTGGTATTTTATATATTTTTGATAAGTATTTACTAAATTTTTATTTTCTTTTTATTTTTAATCAGTATGTTTGTGCTTATTTATAGCTAGCATCACAAATCCTCTGTCATCATCTTGAACAACGTTAAGTTGTTCTGTGCTTACTGGTTAAAAGCAGGTGTCTGTTTCTCAATGATCACTGGGCAAGACACAAATGTGAGTTACACTGGTGAAAAGAGTTGGAAGGCAGAATGCAGAGTGATAAAAGCCACAGACTTTTAAAAGGCTCCTTGTGCCAAAATGTTTTACACTAAAAGTGATCCCTGGCACTAAATTAAAGTATTAGAGTCAGACATTTTAATGAAGTCATATTTTACCTAATATGTTAAGGCTTCAAACACTTTCAGGAAACAAGAACTAACAATAAATCTGATGTGTTTAACACTCTGGAATTTCTTGGATCCTATCAGGATCATTCATTCTCAAGGTATCATTTCTGAGATTCTATGTCTATGAGACAGGAGAATCCAAAGGACAAAACCAAAACATGGGTACCAGACATGGCGTGCCAACTACTGTGGCTATTCCTTTGGCAGAGAGTATGGAGTATGCTTTTTAGTTTGATGTACAAATTAAATGCATTACACTCTGAAACTGTATGACTCAGATCACAAATGTAACCAAATGATTCATGGCCAAAGCCAATAGAAACTTTTTTTTTTTTGCCTCATCCTTCATCAACACTCCTTCCATCTTGAGATTATCAAGATACTAATCCTTGAACTTCACCAACTGCCTGTTCACAGTCTTCCTTGGTTTCTTGCTTTACTTCTTAATATTGGAGTCCCTAAGGTTTGGTTCAGGACTCTTCTCTGTCTATATTGGTATATGGATGATGTCATCCACCCAATTAGCTTTAAATAAATCTATGTTCCAATGACTTCCAAATTTATATCTCTAGCCTGACCTCATTAAGTTCCAGACTTTTCTAGGAAATTACTTACATCTTTAATTGGATGAATAGACATCTTAAAATAATGGAATTTTCTTTCAATACTCCCTATCTCGTACTGTGCCACCACCATTCATTCAGTTACTTAAAAGCCACAAGGTGTTAACCTTAATTGCTTTCCTTCTTTCCCTAATTACATCTAATTCTTTGATGAGTTCTGTTGACTCTACCTCCAAAATAAATTCCAGTTTCTCCTCTTCTTTTGCACTCACCACTGCAATCTAATGCAGCATTACTGCTTTCTCAGAGCACTCAAATAGTCCCTATCTGATCTCCTTGCTTGTTCTCTACAGAACAACCAGTGTGATCATTGAAAATGAGATCATTCATGAGAACACTTTTGGCTCAATACTATCAGTTTCCAGTTAAACTTCAAATAAAATATGAGCTCCTTTCAACGACACCATTACTACTCTTATACAATGAACTCTGGCTACGCTGGCCAGAGTCAATGTCATCCGTGAGCCTTTAAACTTGCTGTTCTGTATGCCTGGAATACTTATCCCCATATGGATGGCTCCGTCCAGTGACTCAGGTGTCCAAGCTCTCAAAGATCTCCTTCTCTGGCCATTTCTGGAGTGTCAACCTATAGTTGGCCCAGTTACTTTCCACCACATTACCTTCCTATGTTTTTAGATCTATGAACTTCTACATCTTCATTTCTTCTTAGTCAGTTGAAGAAAGTTCAATGTCTGTAACATTTTTTTCTTCTTCAGAGACAAAGCAGGGAAAAAAGGGAAAAACACTTTCTATTTTTGATCTGTCCTGAGTGATATTGTTACAAATGTTGATATCATTATATTCATGCACAACAATTAATTCATTCTGTTGTGATGTTCTTTGCCCAGAACAGAGCTATAAATAGCAGGTATCAGGACAGTCATAAGCCATAGGGTTATTTATTCTGTCCAAAACTCTACTAGGACACATCTAATCAGTGAGATGTATTTTCTCCTGTTGGGAAAGTTAAAAAGACGTTCTATAAATGTATACTGTACTACATGCCGTCTGACATTACTACAAATCAGTACTTCTTGCTCAAACCACTGTCAAAAAGTAGGAATTTAGAAACATTTCAGTAATTAGGATCATGTAGTAAAAATCTCTAAATGGCTGCATATTTTATTCTTGTTTGGAGTTACATATGCATCTATCCCGAGGATGTATGGAACTCTGCCTGATGAGACACCATGATCAAATGCCATGAGACCCTGTAAAGGAGCCCAGGCATTATTATTCTCAATCTTACATATTTCTTCCTGTGTCGTGTTTAAAACAATGAATCCATAGATGATTTTGAAGAATGCAGCATTGAAAATAAAGATCAGAAATCAAGATTACAAGCAAAAGGAATTCTAGACTATTTTTTAAAAAATTTAAATAATTACAGTTGTAGTAGGTGCCCAAAGACGTTTACACTAGCTAAGTTATGAAAAAATAAACTTTTTTCCCTTCTGGGTGAAAAGAAGATAAACACTTTGTCAAGGTGAGAGGTTAGTTCTGAAGTGCCAGAACCAAAGTAAAGGGTAGGAGACAATATTTTGTTGAAGTATCAAGGAAGAGCCTCAGAAATTGGGATTAAAATATCCAGTGGTTTTGCTATAGAGCTAATCTTATATCCCTCTTGGCAAAGTACTTCTAAGTTGAGAAATAAGCAAATACCTTTAATGCTCTTCCCTAAGCTTCTTATCAACATACTCTTTTCCTTTTGTGACACCTAAAATTATGTGTTAGAATGTCTGAGTATTTAAAAGGTTTCATATGTTTTGAGAAAGGACATTTTAAAAATTTTGCTTTAAATTTTAGATTTCCTATTATAATTTTAATAGAAAATATAAGCCAGACATCAAGCTTCAAATACCATGCCAGTAGGAGTATTAGGGACAAGCAAACCAATCAGATTAAGGTCAAAATCCTCCCAAAAGACTCACACAACCAGCTGTCCCCACTGTGGTCCACAATCTCACCTTTGCATGCTGGATCCCCTTACCCTGGCTCTCCACCATCCCTGGCTCACCCTCATCTAGATGGTTGCTTTTTCATAATATCACCTCTGAATATCTGGCAACTTGCTTTTAGATCTCAGCAATTCTTGTCTGCTCTCCTTTTCAACTTTTTTGAACTTTGTCCTTTATGAGCTTTGGTGCATCACATCTAATCTTGGAACCTTGCTTTGGCTCCCGATCCAGTCTGGCCTTTGCTAGTCCTACGTTGGTGCAAGCAGTTCACTCGGACCTTGGATGTGGTGCAGCAGTGTGAAAATAATAAAGTTTAGTATAACAGCAATGAAGGCAACTATTCACCAAATCTTCTTTCAGCTCCTTTACAGTGCTTGAAATCAGAGAAAGTAATAATGTAAAGTTCGTAATGTCAACGTGCTGCTCGACCATCATATTTTAGTCTCTTTATTGTTATTTTTTAAAAATGCCTTTGCTCTCCTCCCTTGCTACCGTGACCACTGTGTGTCATTGAAAATATTATTTTATGAACATTTACAGGTTGTAGGAACTAAATAAATGACCTGATCCAATTCCTTCACTTGACAAAAGGAGAAATTGATATGATACCTTATCTGTATCATGAAAATATAAAACTTTTTAAAAAGTCTTTTACATTTTCTTTGGTTATAATAATGATGATAGAGGTGGCAGTGTTCATGACAAATACAGAGTATGGTGGGCTAAATGGACAGTTCCCTAGACTCAGAGTAATTAGATATGAGCCTCAAACCTGCTTCTGCTTCTTAGATGTGTCACTGTATGCCAAGTCATCTCCCTCCACCTGCAGGCTGTTGGTGGTGGTAAAATGAAGGAGTTGGCTCAGGAGAACTTGAATGTCTCTTTCCTTCTGAACTTCAATAATCTCATATGATAAGCTCATGGTTTCAAAAATCTCCTACTAAGACTTCTTGAGATTTAGTTCATGACTGTGGCTCAACATATTTGAAGCTCAATGTCATTTAATAATTCTTGAAGCAAAATAAAAGTTAATACTATATACACATCACTTGCATGGTATGCTAAAATTTTCTAAGCAATTACAGCTTTTCTTAATGTTTCTTATCTATGGAAAGAATGATTCTATCACCATTTCACAGAGAAATGATGGTAAAAAGCAGGTTGAAAGAAGTTAAGAGACTTGCCCAGTGTCTTGTAACCTTCAGAAGATAGACTACACATGAGCCTGCTGTTGATAGATAGACTTATGCTATCACCAATATAGAAGAGTCTCCTGTTATGGTTTGAATCTGCAAAGTCCCCCAAAAGTTCAGGTGTCAAGACTTGTTCCCCAGTGCAGCAATGTCCAGAGATGGGGTTTTTAAGAAATGACTGGATTGTGACACTGTAACATCATCAGTGGATTAACCCACTTAATGGATTAATAATTCAAATGGAATGCTGGGAGGAGATAGAGCAGCTTTCCTCCTCCATGCCCTTCCTCCATGATCTTCTGCCTTACCTCAGGCTCAGCACAATGAAGCCAGCTGACCGTGCACAAAACCTCTCAAACTATGAACCAAATAAACATCCCCTTCTATGAGTTATGTCAGGCGCTTTACTCACAGTAATGAAAAGTTGACTAATGCACCTTTCTTAATTTTCTGAAAAAGACTGACAAATATAACCACTAAAAAAAGTAAAAATAATAAAGGAGTTCTGCTTCACAACATACATTATAAAGCCAGGTAAAAAAATAACAAACCATATTATAACACATAAGAATACATAAGACAGAAAACAGCATTTTTTCCAGAAAGTTTATTTCAAAGTAAAATCCCTGCAGCTTCCTGTCATGAGTATGTGTGCATCCTCTCCCTTCTCCTCCTCCTCCTCCTCCACGACAGTTGTCCTCACCCCTAGTGCCAGCACGTCCATTGATGGATGTACACTGTCCATGATTACTGAAGTCTGGTCTTTAGCTTTTAATGTGTGGGGTTTTCTGTCATTTTGCCACTTGTCATCTCATACTTAGTGTACTTTTGTGTTGTGTTTGCACATTGCACATTATGTCATGTTGCTAAAAGGCAACCAGTTCCACTTTTTTTGTGTGCTAGAAGTTTTTAGTGTGAATTCAAACTTATGCAAAAATGACAGTTGTCCTAGAGAGAAAAAAAATACGCTGGCATTTTCTCATATTTTTGTCATTGAAAACAATGCCTAAGGGGCTGGAGTGGTGGCTCAGGAGTTCAAGCTCTTGCTTGGCAAGTGTGAGAAATGAGGTTCAAACCCGAGCCCCATATACACAACTACATTTCAGAGAAACAAAATCCAGATGAAAAATAAAGTTGATTCATTCTCTTTCTGTCTTTCTTTCTCTCACTCTCTTTCTCTCTTCCTCTATCTCTTTTATAAAAAGAAAAGAAAAAAGTAAACAATGCTTAAAATATTGTAGCTGGTATTTCTAATAGTAGTATTATATCACTGCTATTCATAGAAGGGAACAAAACCCAAGTTTAATATTCAAAAGTTGCATGTTTAACAGCCTGGCAGAGACCACCTTTTTAAATATATTAATTGTTTCTGTCTCCTAAGTGTGGGTCACACTACAAGGTCAGGAAGACCTCCTTTGCAGAAGTACATTCTTATCATCGTCAAAAGCCGATGTAAAATATGCACCCAAGATGAAAAGAGTATGTCACCACTTTCCAGCAATGGCACTGTCGCAGCTGGGGAGTCCACAGTTACCACCTGCCTTTCTCCTTCCTCTAGCAGGCATGCCTGTGTACAGTGAAGACACTAACACACCTTTTCACACCCAGAAGATAACAACCATTTTGAAAGGGACCTAGCGTCTGCCTTCATGACAGTTTAGAGTCCAAAATAGGTAGTGTGTGGGAGACAATCCAGCTTAGTAAAATGAAATCTAAAAAAGGTTTTAAAAATTCTGGTTCTGGTCCTACTTCAGCCACGCTCTGTTTAGCTTAAAGAAGTCATTCATTCTTTGGATCAATGTTTGCTAATATAATGTACTAAGAAGTTAAATTTGGTGACTTTTAAATTTCCTTCCAAACTTAAATTTCTATGAGGTCAAGAAACAGATTAGAAAAGGTATCCTTGCTCAGGTATTGTTAATACTTCTGGGTTGTTTTTTTTTTTTTTAAATCTTTGTCTTTTGCTTTTACTAATCAGGATAGGTCTGAGAGTTTACTTTTTCAGCTCTTGTCTGGAACTAATTTTACATGATTATCTATTGGTCAACACATGCATCTTGCATATTCATTAACTCATTAATGGCAAGGCCCAGTGTAGGACATGAGAAGGAGAAGACCTTGACCCTGACCTTCAGAGGCTTTCACTCCCAGGAGCAGAGTGCGCAGACAGACTATTCACACCCAGTCATTGTAAAAGTTGTTGTGAAGTGCTGTTAATGGGTATTGCAAAGGACCACTAGTTTTCAGATGAGGTGGGATTGAATTCTGCTTTGGAGTAAAAGGATAGCTTCCTAGTGGAGCTGGCCTGTGAGCAGGGTCTTGAAGGGTGGTTAGGATGCCCACTACCCTGAAGACTAGAATGGGAACAGGAAGAGGGCATAGTTAAGCCAAGGAGGTAATAAGTTATTAGGGAAGTGCCAGAAATAGACTATTCGATTTCAGCTAAGTCGTGGTCACCAAACTACTCTAGCCAAAACTTTACTATATGAAAACATGGATGAACCTAAGTATGGAACTAGAAAATCTATCTAAATGCACCTATACACTCAGAAACACTTTGTCTTTCCTTTTTTGGCAAACTTCCTGAATTATTTGGATGACATAATTGGTGTAGGCCAAAAATACATGTGTATGTATAATTGGGCTAAGAAAGTCCCTTATTTTTCTTGATTTTTTATTGTCATTCTAAATCATCAAAGGTATATACGTTAAGTCACTTCATTTAAATTGCTAAAACAAAATATTCATTAATGATGACCATATACAAGAGAATTCCAATATGCCTAGCATTAAGAAAATGTTAGGAGGGGATGGAGTGGTGGTTCGGTGGTTACGGCGCTTGCCCTGCATGCACAAGTACACGAGTTCAAACCCCACCACCCACGCACACAACTAAGTATCGGAGCAAGAAAAGTCATGTTAAAAAACTCAATAAAAATTCATTTGCTCGCTCTCTCTCTCTCTCTCTTTGTCTCTTAAAAAAAAGAAAATGTTATGAGAACATCATTTCTACTCCATGCAAAATCTGTGACTCTTCCAAATGCCATTCAGTCTTTCTGTGCTTCACGAGAATTTCACAGGACTCTGCCTGAAGGGTCCTCTCTTCTCCTGAGGAGCATGTTATATAAGATTTTGTAAGAACTAGCTAAGAGGCAGAAAAATCAAACATATACCAGGTTGTGGCATCTGTCTAACTTTGTGTGATCCAATTAACTTCAAGTTAATAGATCTCAAGCCCATGGCTTCAGACATATGTCTTGGACTTCTCATCCCTATCTGTGGCATTGAGATTTCCTTAAATTCTGAATACCAACTCACATTCCAGAAACAGCTAAACTGAAAAGCATCCCTATAACCTCAAGTGGGGTACTAGTTTAAATTACAGATTGCAGTTAGAAGCATATTTAACTGTGTGAGATATCAATATAGATATATAATCAATACCTCTGAAGTACTTACAGATAAATTCTACAGTGGACACTCAGTTTCCATCTAGTTTGAATGAGATCTAGAAAATTTTTATTGTAAAAGCCACAGTATAAAAGGAAGGAATTATGAGCATTTTTTTCTGAAGGCATTTATAAGACAACATTCATGCTAAGAGAAGAGCTGTAACTCTTGAACTTCTAGCATCACCATCAAATAGTATAAATAAAATATAAAACAAATTGTATGAGAACATTACAACCAAAAATATCTCTAGCAGAGGGCAGAAATGTTCTGTCCCACAAAGACAAGTAGAAAAGATACTGAAAATTCTGTTCAATTAGTAGACTTGTTCTCATGCAAGAAAATTATCAGTGAAAGAGAACAGAAAGGTTCCCATAGATTAGTACACGTAAATTTTAAATGCCAGAGAATCAATTATGTTGGAAACAAAAGATTGAGTGAGAATTCACATAACAAATCCTTGTATCCTTCAAGCTAAGGGACAACCTATTGATAAAAATCAATAGACTAGTAACCCAGAGGTTTGTGGATAGCTCTAGAGCTCCCTGTAATTATATCTGTTCTTATCTATGATTACACTAAAGACCATTAAATGATAAAGCAAATGTAGTTGATTATCTAAGTCTAAAATTAACTCATCTCTATGAATTTTTAACTATTGTACTATAGTTCTAAATTAAAGGCCTTCATTCAAATATATGCTCAGTACTTGTTACAGAAGAGTAACCAACAATTCCTGTCCTGACCTTGGCTTTGCACACAGAAGGCTCCTCAACCACACAGTCTAGCTCTCAATCAGATTTCCCATCTGAGAAGTGCTCCAATCATTCCACCAGCTTCCCAAATATGTTCTAAGTTGGACCTTTCAATGCTAGATTCTGTGACCTCTAGCTTACCCTGCACTTTCACTTAGAAGTGGTGAGAATAGAAGGTTTTTCACAAATGGTACAAGCAAACTTTGCAAATTTACTCTTGGTGCATCTTACCTATCCTCAAGTTCCAAGAAAAAAACATCTTGAAGTAACAAATGGCATCTTTTAAGATTTTTTTTTTGCAAACTCAATTAGATCAGTATTTGTATGCAAAATCATATTTTAAATAAGCCACTGGAAAATATGCATACAGCCCTGGTTGTATATAACTGGCACAAGCTGTAATTTACACATTAATATTCACAGTCCAACCCAGATACTTCAATTCACTGACAACTAACTTTGCTTGTTTATTTATAGAATTTTCCTGGAAAGGATCAACATTTGCAGGGAAACTAAATGACTATGTTCTAATCATGCTTTTGAGACCTCATATGAAATTGCAGAAAAGTCTCCCCCAGAAAACTCTGAGATAAATTCCCATAAATGAAAATCTTTAATAAGAGTGATGGGATTAAAAATAGTCACCTTATGGAAGGAGCAGGTAGCTACCGTACAAATCCTGAGTACTCATTCCATTTTTAGTTTCTATAAGGAGAATGACATTATATTGGTTAACACTTCAATTTGGTCTTAATTTAAATTTTTACAAGTTCTTTTTGGTATTGTCTATATATTAAGGGTTAATGGGAAAACTCTAGAGGAGAGATGCAAGGAAAAACAAATCAATGATTTTGCCTCACTTCAACAGTACTGTTTGTGGATAAATTTCATGCCTTACTTTCTTTCTATCACTTTGAAAAATTCTGCCAGTCATCTTTCTGGGGGAATTATCCTTCAAAAGTTGTTGAGATTTCTCTATTGTTATCATTATGGTCAATACGAAAAGAGTGAAATCTAAATATGTGACTGAACCATAATATATATGACTATTTAGTTTTATGCTTTTGTTAATAGTGTATTATAATTATATATAACATTGGGGTTCATTTTGATGTGATCATATATGCATGGAATATTATTTGCTCCATCCACCAGCTCCCATTCCTCTACTCCACTGATTTTCCTTCTATTCATTTATAGTTTTCTTCAATTGCTGCTTTACAGATAGATATACTGAAAGGTAAATTCACTGTGATGTGTTCACATATTTTTACTCAGTTTCATTCCATTGTTCCTCCTCCCCCTTTATCTCCTTCCTCTGCTCCTCTGATTCTCTTCTATTTTCAATGGGCTTTTCCCTACCTCTTTAAAAAACAATAAGTACCATATCACGTGACATGAAATAAAATTTTATGTTCTCAAACCACTGCCTCAGCTTGTTTTACAGCTGCCCCACATCTAACATAAAGTTTGGAACAAACCAGATCTATTTCCAAATGTGCACACAGCTCATTACTCAGGTGTCTTAAAGACAGAAGACTAGTAAGTCTAAGGGTGGGACTGGGAAGTAGCAAGAAACCTAGGATCCTTAATTTTTTGTCTAAAGTCAAATACTTTTTTTTTGTTTGTGGTCCCAATCTCCCATGAGAAGATGAAGTTGGGGCTGGTGGTTAACGTGTTTTCCTGGCATGTGCCAGTACATGGGTTCAAATCCCAGTACCACGTACACAACCAAGTGTCAGAGCAATGAAAGCCAAGCGAAAAATTAAATTAAAAAAATTGCTTCCCTCTTAAAAAAAAAAAAAAGAAGATGAAGTTGGGGTTTGACATGAGGTTTGCCACATCATCCCAGAAGTAATCCATTATTCATTTTATCTACAATGATACCGTATGTGCGTGCGCGCGCACGCACACACACATGCATAAAGATGAACTTGGACTTGAAGTTTGTAACAGTAGTAGTCTTGTGATCCTAACTCATGATATTTGCTTGAAGCCTTTTCCCCTCTATTTTAGTAAAGCAATGCTTTCATTACTTCACTAAAGGAAGAGAACATGGCTTTTAGACTTTTCCATTTTCTTCCTATCACCCGGCATTATTAATTCAGGTTTGTGTGTATGTATGTGTTTAAAAGTCCTCATAAATACACATGATGCCAAGTGTTTTCAACAGCTGTTGTTTTCGAGTATATTGGGTTTAGTGGTGTCAATGATGCAGGCATACTCTTGTCTGCGTCTATGTCTGCATCTGGAAAACATATTTATGTAATTCACGTCACCTTTGTTGACAGGAGGTCAGCATTTTGAACAATTTTATTTATTTATTCACTTGCCCTTTATTCAGTTTGTAGTAGAGGAAGAATTGGGGACAATATGATGTTGACATATTTATTTATTTATAATGATAAGCATGCAGTCTGAATTTTAGAAAATTCAAATGTATTTCCACATGTCAGTTAAATATATTCTTTATAACATGCAAGGTGACTATATGCAGAACAATTGTGAAATATGGAGAAATTGATTTCTGGGGAAGCAAGCTTATTTTATTCTACTTATCCCGTCTATTCTTAAGTCAGATCTTAAAGCAGATGGTAAAAACTAGGTTTAAAAAGCATTTATATGTGCACAGACAGCAGCAACATTCTTGAAAGTTCGGGATTAACAAAAGGAAAAGAATATTTGCATGTGATTTTCTGCTGCCTTCCTGTGCTCCTGCTTGAACCTCAAGTCCTAGAGACGTACACTAGGGTGATGGTTGTTGAGTTCCCTGATGTTCTTTAAGACAAAACATAAAAATAAGAATACCATGTTTGAAAACATACCTGTGTGCTTATCTGGCATACACAAGGATGCGAGTTTGAACCCCAGCTCCACGTACACAACAAAGTGTCAGAGCAATGAAAGCCACATGGAAAACTAAATAAAACTGATTCTATCTTTCTCTCCAAAAAAAAAAGAAAGAAAAAAGAACATATACATGTGGGCTGGAGTGGTGGCTCAGCGGTTACAGTACTTGCCTGGCGCACATGACATCATGGGTTCCAACCCCAGCACCACATACACAATGAAGTGTCAAAACAATGAAATCCACATGTAAAACTAAATAAACTTGAGTCTCTCTTTCTCTATCTCTCTCTTTCTCTAGAAAGCAAACAAGCAAGCATACCTGGCATACCTGTACATGGAGATAGGGTATGCCCTTAGGATTAACATCCCTCGTCTTAAGCATAGTTTTGTCAACAGGCTCAAACTGGATTTGAGACTCTTCACTAGCATTTTAATTCAATGATGCGTTTCTCTCAGTGGCATCTAAATTCTCTTCAAGACTCCTTCTGCCAGCAATCCCACATCCATTGTCAGAGCCCAGCCCAGATCTTTCTTACTGAAGTGTAAGAGGTGCCAGTGGTTCTAATTCAGGTTAGTGAGATGCTCAAAGATGATGTGGTGTTTATGTTCCTCAGGTAGAAGTAGTGTAATATTAAGAATCCAAGAGTCTCTTGGCTTGAAATGAAAAGTTGTCTGCAGTTATGAACATCTGAGTCTTTTCTGAGCGGCATGCCACTGTAGATTTTGAACTTGTCAGCCTGCATTATTGCGTGAGTCAAAACCTTAAAATAAATCATACACACACACACACACACATGCGTGCACGCGCACACACAATGTAAATATAATTGGTTATTTTTTGTCTCATGAACCCTGATTAATATACCCTGCTGCATCTCATCTTAGTGTTCCTCTTCCTATCTGCTAAGTATAGATTTGGGATCTTTGCTGCTGTGTTTGATTTTGTATGACCTACTCTATGTGCATAGTTAAATGGGAAGTTGTGAGGGTGGGACTGTCTCTCTCTCTCTTTTTTTCTTTACAGATTATTTGTTATTTATATAATTAAAAAGTGAATCTATCCCAATGCCCTTTTATTCCTCTCATGATTTCTGTAAGTCTTTTTTCCCATGACTATCATCATTTGGGCTTAGGTATAATAATTGTGTTTCTGTAAAAGACAGAAGGATAAATGAAAGGACAGGACTGAGGGGCCTTCTGCCCTCTAACGTCCTCTTTTGATTCAGAGGAGGGTTAGGGATGCTCTTTTATCATCTTGTTCCTAAGAGCCTTTCTCTCAGTTACTAGGACACCTGCATGTATCTTCCACTGTTAGAATCCTCAAATCCATGAACAGAATCTTAAAAAATCAGATACAAAATGAATCATCATGTTGAGAATTCTCCCTGCTCCCGCTAAGATTGGGAAAAAAGAGGGAAATCCTCCTATAAAAGTAGGATAAACACAGCAACTGAGGCTCTGTAGTAAAAGTTTTAAAAAAGCTGTTGTAGGTAATTCCAAGTAGATGCGTTTGGAAGGTTTTTAAAGATTCAAGTGTTTTTGTTTCGATTTCCTTGTATTTTTTCCCACCACCTTCAATCTTGTCCCCTTTGCTATATTTTTTTTACAAAAATGTTTCAATAAACAGTGTATTTTTTTCAGCCACGTCTATATTTGTATATAGGTTTGTATGCATGCAACATAGAACTTCTCAAATGTTGAAATGTGTAGACACTGAAAATTATTTTAAGAATGACCATAAATACGTAATGAATTCGTGACCTATTATTACCACATGCCGCACTTCCTGCAATACCATTCCGATCACCTTGTCCCAAATGGGAACAAACCCACTGCCCTGAGGTTTTGCTGCATTCATTTTGCAATTGAAGGGGGAGAAATACTGTATATGCCAGTTAATCATCCCAGATGTAAGCCCCAGCTGCATCCCTGCTTTGTTTATGAGCATATTTTACTTCAGGTAAACACTGTAATTCTGGCAGAAATTTCTGGCTGATGGATAGGAATCCTGCCATTATGTATTCATTATTTTTAAGAACATTTACATTTGTACAGGAAAGAATGCTAAATTAGAGGAAAGGAAACTTGAATTCTTGTCTTAGCTCCCCCACTTTGATTTAGGTAAGTGAATTAAGCCTTAATTTCCACCTCTATAAATTGGGATAATATTATTTACTTTACAGAAGTTGCTGTGAAATGAACAGAAATAATTTGTATGAAATTTTGCAGTACCTGGATGTTGTCTTCTTCAGTTAATTATTGTTTTAGTCATTCTCTTCTGCAAAGAAAATAATTATAATATCAGCTTTACCTATCAAGCAAACTATGAGAAAAAAAAGGTAACAACAACCACAAATACCTTTAGAAGGAAATGCAAATGTTGACTAGGTCAGCTGTGTGTGTTTCATTTCACATGCATAAACACTCTGTGCTAAACCCATTAGTCTTACTTTCAGCTACAGGACACAAATCGGCCAATCAGCATAACCGGTGCTTCTCCCTCCCTCCCAAGTGTCCTCCCTCCCAGCTTTTAAGCTCAGTTTTCATCAACGTGAAAAGTGTGAGTCAAAATGTTTCAGAAATGGTTGACACATAGTCAAGAAATTGTTCTTGTTGGAAATTAATGACTAACTGCCAGTTAATATCTTGTTTCAACCCGGCTGACAGAATCCATACATGCCGGGCAGCGTCAGCCAGCTGGAGGATGCCTTCAACTGAACAGAGAAAGTTAATCATTAATTCACTTCCTTAGTTTTGGGTAGTTGGAATGTAATTCACGGAATTAAAACAGATGGGAGGTTATATCTGTGAGAAGAGTGGGCTGGAGATGAAAAAGCATCTTTCTTTGCTCCTTAGAAATGGAGAAAAGTTAATAAACAAATCTCCATCTGGTAAAAATAATCCATTCATAAAATTAAGAAAGGTTCTATTTCATTTAGTCCAATGACATTAAAGCTGGCAGCGCTCAGTGTTAGATTCTTCTCTATGCATTTAGGGCTATTCCAGAGCAATTGCCTATGTCAAACTGGGTCCTCCCAGAGTCTCATCTGCTACTTGCTGAGGAGCATTTTTTGTTATTGTTGTTTTGTCATTGATAAATAGAAACAAGGACAAGAATAATGTCAGCAATCAAGACAGGTGTGGGAAGTGGCCCAGTGACTTCTGAGAGAGCTGGCGGAGCTCCAACATTGTTTCTGTCAGCATCCCAGAAGGAACCCAAGAGCACTCAGCCCCTAGGAGGAAGGAGCTGGTATCATATGCACGAGACCCACGCAGGCCTCACCATGCCCTTCGTTCAGTTTCCCCTAATTATGGGTCAAACTATTTACCATTTTAAATAGAAAAAGCTGAGCATTTAGATGTGTTTGCATCAAAAACTTAAGTTTGTTCATTTCTTCCAGCATATTGCATCTGCATCTGGGTCCTCAAAGTTCTTAATATCAGAAGTTTTAAGTTCATCTTTTCAAGGCAATTTTAAGGAACATTTTAATGTTAGATCTTGTGTTCATTTTTTTATTTCATCAGCAATATACGATCAACGTAAAAATTCAGAAATGCTTAAAAGAAAGGCCTAAAATGCCTTCAGAGAAGAAAATAAAAGTTATTTGCAATCATATGAATAATTTGGTTAACCTGTAGTTATCATATTTATTGTTCCTACTATATGCCAGGGATTGTAGATATAAATAGTGTTAACACCTGTCATCTGGCTTCAGAAATACAGGTTAGTGGATATTAACATTTATGCTTGTTATGTAGTTGAAAAAATTAAAAGAGAGGGTGTTTAATTGTATTTATTAAGTTCAACTTCAATAAAATTGAGAAGAATGTTAAAATAAGACCAGAAGCTTAGGTTCTGGACTATTTCACTGGTCAATCTAGAACAAATTACCTAAGTATTTTTTACCCTTTAGTACCATCTATGTGTAACATTCTGTGAATTTTACCATCAGTGACCAATACAAGCAGTTCTTAGCAGAGCCAGTTGTTCAAATGGTACCCAGGATGTTTTACAAAGGTTTATGTCATAACACTCAAGTATAAGATACAGATAAATGTCCCATTTACTTGGCTGTCCCTTGAAGTGTTTATTTACATGACTTAATGCCATCGTAAACATGTCACTTACAAGCAACCAAAAAATGGACAAAAACACTTAACTAAAACTATTTAACAGAGTATCATTCCTGAGACATCTCAGAACTTCTTATTTGAGAAATAAAACATGTGTTGCATTTGCTTGTATGTGAAACATGCGTACATAAGCAGTCAAGAAATATAACCAAAACACAGCATTTGACAAGCATGGGGTTTGATGCCCAGCACTGGAAAACAAGAACAAAAACAAAACATAAATGAAATGGTCAACAAAACCAAGGACTGATTAGAACCACTTCATTTCTCATCAGTGCTATAAATTCTGCAAGATCTCCAGTGTCACCTAAACCAACGCTGTTCTTAATAGAGTAACGAGGGACAAACCACACTGGTACATATAATATTAATGATAGATATTGCCTGACCCTGCAAAGGTGAACCTATGTGATTTGGACAGAAAAAAAAAAAAAACGAGGAGATAAAATGACACTGAGATAAGAACACCTATACATTGGACTACGATGGAAAAACAGGGAGAGAGGACAGTGCTAGAGTTTGGATATGGTTTGTCTTCCAAAAGTTCATGTGCCTGAAGCTTGGTCCTCAGTGTGGTCATATTGGGAGACAAGGGACATTTAAGAGGTGGAGCCTAGTGGAGGGCCATTTGGTTATTGTAGGCATCAGTCTTGGAAAGAATGAATATAGTTGTCGCAGAGTGTGGTTAGTTCTCTCAGGAGGGTTGTTATGACGGAGTGAGCCTGGCTTCTCCTTGCTTGCTCTCTCGTTCTGTGATCCTTTTCTTACAGTCTCACCTGATGCCATCTACCACATATGATGCAGCAAGGAGGCCCCTGACAGAGCCATACCAGGCTGTTCGGCCGTTCAGACTCTAAAACTTCAATCTAAATAAACTTCTTTTCTCTATGAAGTACCCATCTGAGGCATTTTGTTATAGCAACAAAAACTGGATGGACAGGTGAAAAAGGATGCAATAGTAATTGTACTAGTTAACTTTTCACTGCTGTGACCCAAGGACCTGACAAGAAAAATCTTAGGAGAAAAGAGGTCTATTTAGGGACTCATAGTTTCAGAGGTCTCAGTCCATAGAAGGCTGGCTCCATTCCTTACGGCTTGAGATGAGGCTAAACATTACGATGCCAGGCAGAGAGTTCGAGGCATTACATTGGGAAGCAGAGCAGAGAAAGAAACTCCATGCCAGATACCCCAAAAGCACTCTCCCCTAGCCTCACCCTACTAGCCTACAGTTGCCAGTCAATCCCTATAAAGGGATTAACTCAATGATTGCCTTAAGGCTTTTCCAACCCAAACAGTTCACCTCACCCTTCCTGAATTGTCACATGTGAGATTTTGTGGGACACCTCACACTCAAACCATAACAGTAACTCTCTGGATTACCCTGTCTAGTAATATTTGTTTAATGCAGTAACATTACTTATATTTAAACTTTTTTGATTATTTGTTATAAATACTCAAGTAGCATTATAAATAGGATCACCAATGTACCTCTTTTTCTAACACAGACCTTAATTTTCCTATTATTTTGGCCTCAATATTAATAACTTCTTGATTTGGGCATAAATAATATGGTCAGTTATAGAGGATAGTTTTGAGCTTACTTTGGAAGGGCATCCAAAAGCTGTGGTACATATATACCATGGAGTTCTAGTCAGCAATTAAAAACAATGATATTGCAGTCTTTGAAGGTAAATGGATGGCTATGGAAGAAATTATGCTGAGTGAAAACAGCATAACCCAGAGAACCAAGGGTCGAATGTCTTCACTCATTGATGGAGGCTGGAGCTAGACCCTGGCCATTGAGAAAGGAGGTCTATTATCATGTTTTAAATCTGGATAAGGTGTCATACAACCTAAGGAATTTGTAGAGATGTACTGGGAAGGAGCGGGGGAGGGATAAGGGTGGATAATTGGGTTGGGGCTCTTGGGGGTAAATCTAATTTTCAGAATTCATACATATATATTATATTATATTATTAGAAGCTTGTTTGATTGTTCAACAAATAAATTTCTGAATTAAAAAGAAAAGCTTCAGGTCAATGTTTGAGGGTGTCTATGGACCATCTCTACCAGAACACCGTTCATATTCACAGGGAACTCACTTATTCTAGCACATTACACATGATAACTCATTTGAAAGACTCAAAATAACCCCATGAGGTAGTTAGTATTATCACCCCTATTCTACAGATGAGGAAAACAGGGAATTTGATTAAAGACACACAGCTCAAAGTAACATATTTTAAAGCGGAACTTTGGCCATTTGAATCTAGGGGCTTTATTTTACCTATTAATGTGCCTTTCAAATGCTTTAAAAACCAAGCCTATTGTGTCACTTGATTGTTCATATTATCGTGAAAGAAAAGCCCATAGTTTTACAACAATCAATAATTTGTTCATAAATCCCACTAAGCATGTTGAGAAATATGACAATGAAAGAAATCTTCAATATTCGTTACTGTCTCCCTACTACCATTTCAATCATGAGATTAAATGTCCTCAATTAGTTGTCCTTTGTCAATAAACAGAAGAAAGGAACGTGGCTAATAAACAAACTGGATACACACAATTCTCAGACAGCCTTACCCTGACCCACACTCACTGTTCTGAGGCCAAGAACACAGTTCTATTTGCAGAAAGATAAAAAGAAAATCTGTACAAAATTCACTGGACCACTGTGTTAGTCAGCTTTTCATTGCTGTGACCAAACACCTGGCAAGAACAATTAGGAGGAGGAAAAGTTTATTTTAGGGTCATGGTTCCAGAGCTTCAGTCCATGGTCAGCTGGCTCCAAGGCAGAAACATCATGGCAAAGTAGGAGAGGAAAGTTGTCAGCTCACAGCAGCTGCAATGTAAGAGGGTGGGTAAAGGACAGCCAGGGACAGATATAGTTATAAGGCCATGCCCCCAGTGACCTACTTTCTTTAGCCTCATTCCTCTTCCCTATAATTACCACCCAGTAGTCCATTCAAATTATTAATCCATCAGGTGGATTCATGCACTGATATGGTTGCAGCCCTCTTGATCCAATCACTCCACCTCTGAACACTGCTGTGCTGCCTTACACACGAGCTTTTGAGGAGACGTTCCAGATTCAAACCCTAACAGCCACTTTATTAAAACTGCATCCTTTGGTCTGCAATTAGAATCTCAAGGATTCTTCTTTAAACACATATTTAAACACATATAAACATGAGACTCGAACTTCTGTAAGATGACATCTGACTGTTAGAAAGAAGACAAAACCCCCCAAAAGTAGATAACAGCAATATCTCGGCATCCCAGAAAAGAATACAGGCCCAAACTGAGGACCTTGAGTGGCCATGAAAGAGAGTATACTCAGCATTCCTGGTCTGGTATTAAACCACTCAGAAGAGTTACATTAATAACCATGAAACTGTTATCAACTCATGATTAACAACAAAATTTTGGTAGTTCCAATTGAGAACATTGGCTGTCCTAGTTAAATTTTGGAGGATGTTTTGTCTACTGAGATCTGCCTTTTATTGTAAGCTTTTTGTTTACAATATCTGCTATCTAATAAGTCATCCACCTTGGTTCAGGATGAAAAAATACTATTTGCTACAAATGTGTACATCAATGTGTAAAAGAACCTTACAAATTAAATAGGTGGGACATGAAAAAGAAAGTCTTTCTAATCTATGATTGCCTGCGTAGTGATAAAACTCCAAGTGGAAAATGTAAATTTCAATTATCTGAATGAATTATTTACCAAAAATAAACCGTGCATTTGAAACACCTGGATCATTCAATGAACAGCTGACATTTATCCTTATGCATGGAATTTCATAGATGCAACCTAAATGACTGCTAGCAAATGCTTAGATGTGTTTTCTCTGGAGAATAGCAATAGTTTTCTGTTTCAGATTCCCCTTGTATAAAACAAAGATGGTATTAAACACATCATCTGCCTTCCAGACACTCAATTAGGTTTCAGAAGAGAGATGCATATAAACAGAGCATTTACATTATTATACCACGAGAAGGAATTATGCCACTGAGAAGAGGGGGATGGGATTCTACTTTTTAAAGATGAAGTCTGCTACTGAGAAATCTGCCAGGACTTTTCCATTTTCCTGTTTGTGCTCTGTTTTCTATATCCAAGTTTAGTAATCCTTGGTATATTTTGGCAGACCCTAAGCTCTCCTCAGTTCTAAATTCCTCTTATTAACCTGAAATGAAATTCTATGAAACGCTGTGCATAAAATGCACAGGACCAAATGGAATGGTTGCCTTAGAGCTGTCCTTTGCCTCCAACTTCTGCTTAATGCTCTATCACCAAGATATGGAATGACGCGGAATACCCAAAGGGTCGGGATGGAAAAAAGATGCTAAATAGATGAATGTGTCTTTAAAGGAATATCTACAGAGATAGAAAGCAGAACTTAGTATTAATTTCCCTAAAGATCTGACTTCCTAAAAATATCCTCGGGCTATCCCTTTGACCAAATTCTTTTCCCAGACATCATATTTAGGACAATAGCTAGTTTAGGAAGATTTCATCTGTTCACTCAAAATTTCCCTTCACACAGCAACAGATGTTACTAATAGAAATGAACAAGTACCAGAAAGCCTTAGCAAACATATTCAAATTACAGTAAGTGGAGGGGACAGAGCTATGTAGAAGTGTCATCATTGTCAACGGGGAGCTACTTACTTTCAGAAAATAACACAGTCCATTAAAAATATTTATTTTTCACTAAGCCAACAGGGCTTTGAGAAACTGAAATTTGAACTCACTTTAAAATAAATGTCCCCAAACAGCAGTTATATTATTTGCCCTCTTATTGAGATGTGTGGCCAGTTGAATCTCAAAATAGAAGTTAAAAAAAGAGTGGAGTTAGGTATTTCTGGTGATTATTAGCAAATGATTTTAACCTATGGGGTTAGTGTCAATCCTCTGTAAGCACAATTAAGGAAATTTCAAGAAGGCTATGTTGCAATTTCAAGTGAAAAGATTCATAACAGGAGCTGAAACATTTGTTTTCTTTAATTAGGGCTACAGGGTGATAAAGAATTGTTCTGGATACAGGACTGAGGTGGGTAATTAGTTTGGTGTCACCCTAAATTACTGCCAGAGAAGTTTAGAACTTTATTTTCCCAGAATAAATAAAAGATACACCCAAAATGAAACAGAACGATGAAGGACTTTTTTTCAATCACAGGGGCTTTCTTTGATTCAGAAGGTTGGTTGTCTGGCATTCTTTTATATTTTGCTTACTAATGATCTGAAAGAATTTTTTCAGCCTAAAGACACCTTACTGAGTACATTTATTGGTGAAAACCACATCCTACCTACTGTTTAATTTCAGGGTGGATTATGTCTATGTGGCACATTGTCATATGATAAAAGAAGGTATAATAACCTAGAAAAGAAAAGGTTCTGCCTTTCCTCCCATTCTCTTTACCCTCAGAGGATCTTAAATGAAGCTAGCCATGTCTTTATAGACTTTCTATCACCTGAACAACCGCCTTGTGTTTTCCTGAAATTTAAATGGCTGCCACTTATTACAGACTTACATTATATGAATGACCTAATCAAATAGTCAAAACCACTGCAGAGAACAGAGAGTTTAAATAGCTGAGTTCCCATACTTTATAAAGAGCAGAGCCCAGCTTCAAACCCAGGTTTATTTTGACCCCAAAGTCTGCCCTCAACTAGGGAATCTTATATTTCCCTCAAACACCACTCCTCAAGAATTTTTCCTCCCTGTGCATAGTTTTCAAGAGCTATCATCATGAAAGAAAACTGCAGTGAATTCCTTATTCTACTACCCATGCTTCCCTTGCCATATGAGGAATATTAACTCACAATTAAATGTTTCAAAGTGCTTTGAACCACCTCATTGCAGGCTCAGAAGAAAGGAACATGGCTAATTCAGAAGGCAGATAGATGCAGAGGACTGACCAATACAGCAACACCGCACATGAAGACCAGCAATGCTCATGCAGCTCTTCAGCAACAGAGCCTTCCACAAGAAAACTGAGATGATCTACCCTAATTTTGATGGTTCATTCACATATAAATCAAGTGATAATCTTTAAAATGAGCATATTATATCCTTGTGCAGATTAACAATTGGACCAATCATGTCATCTGCAACTATCTTGTAGTGGGAAATGAAGGTCAAGACACTGAGTTCTGAAAGCAATACTTCATTAGTGGTGTCACGGCCCAGAGGGATGATTCCCAAAGTCTGAGTCCTGAGCACACCAAGGTTTTACCTTTTAGGCATAAGCAAGTTTTGGTTACACGAAGGCAAGGGTGTTGGTGCAGTTCTATTGGAGGGTGCATTCCACATTCCATATATAGTATACAAACTTGTTATCAGCCTAGGGACTCTTAGTTTATACAACTCAGGGACTTTTACTGCATTACACCCAAAGGGGGACTTTTCTGTCCCAGCTCTTCTGCTTCCTACTTCTGCTTCTGCGGTCCTCTTGTTTCAGGTGCCTGTTCAGCCACTGTAAGCCTCTATGGTTAAATGTCACTAGGCAGAGCTGCTGTGTGTCAGCAAGGCCTGTCAACTCCTAAGTGGCTAAAGTTTCCATTCTGTTCTGTCACGCTGCAAACAAAGCTTGCTAGAGTTTTCATTTTGCCCTACCACACACTACTATAAAAATGCCATTTATGTCAAAAGAAAGTTTGAGTGTCTCCCATCAAACCAAGCATTAGGAATTCCAAAATGAACAGGACACTTAAGAATTTTATCCTTGTGGTGTCCAACAAGTAAAGAAACATAAACAAATGATGACAGGAGTTAGAAAGGAGGCTGGGCCAGAGCGTGGAAGGAACGTGGGGGTGGGGGCTCAGCAAAGAGCATAGAGAAGAGTCATAGGCAGAGAGCAGCAGTGGCAAAGGCCTCCAGTGGCACAGAGACCGGTGTGTGCTGGGAACGAAGGACAGAGTGAGGCTAGTGAGGGGGCGGAAACAAACTTTAGGTGTAAGGGGAAGCAGTATGAGAAGAAATGGAAGAAAATGAGAGATTTTCTTCAGATTTAAGTTGAAGGACAATGGAAATATATAAAATACTTTAGGCAAGGGTTCCTCATGATGTGATTTGTGCTGTACAAATGTCACTCAGGTTGCTGCTTTGCAGAGAATGTGTTTGTTATAAGAAGAATGTAAGCCAGGAGACTAGATCAGGACTTTTGCTCTAGTCTATATGAGATATAAAAATATCTCAGATTCAGGCTCAGAAAAAAGGTGAATGGATTGGTGATACATTTTGAAGTTGAAATAGCAGGACTTGTGGATAGGTTTGATATAGAAAGTAAAAGAAGTGAAGGAATCAAAATCTGAATTGAGGTGCTGGAGCAGTGGCTCAGCAGTTACGGCACTTGCCTGGCATGTGCAAGGATGTGGGTTTGAACCCCAGCACCACCTACACAACAAAGTGTTGGAGCAATGAAAGCCACATGATACACTAAGAAAAACTGATATTCTCTCCCTCTCCCTCTATCTCTCTCTCTCTTTTTTAAAAAAACAAATCTGAATGGAGTTACTGGGATATCGTTTATGGAGAAGAGAAAGTCAAAGCAGTATTTTTCTGAGTCCAAATTTCAATAGTTAAACTATGATTAAGCATCTACCAGCCATTATGAGACACTTCACCGGACACTGTAAAGATCTTACGTCACCTAATTTGGAATATTATAGAGCAGGTTTATAGTGAGCATTTTATACGTGAGGAAGTTGACATTCAGAAAAATTCAAGTAACCTTTCTGAGGCATCAATCTGGAAATCAGTAAAATCCAGGCTGTTTGGCTTTGAAACACTTGATTTTAAATTCTCCAGTGGTGAATTTGGTGTCTGTCTGACTTCCAGCTGAAGCTTCATAACTAGGGAAGTAGCTGGTATCTAGTATGTTTATGTCCTATTTATTACCTAAATAACTACTTGCAATATCCACAATGGCTTGGTGCTTCTTAGAGCTTCCCAAGCGGACTCCCTCTATTTGATAGAGTAATAGGACTGTCTTACTAATGCTTAATGGGAAACTACCCAAAGTTCTCTATCATGAATGAGCTGCCCTAGTCCTACATCGAAATCCTTTGTAGAGGAAGATGTGTGGGGGGAGGCATCACAAGCGTCTCAACACGGACTCACGTCCTCAAGACCGGTTGTAGAGGAATCTAGGACAGGCATGCTAAGATGAAGCATTTCCCCAGGTGTCTTCTGCACCCTTGGGTTCTCTTATGGATTGGCTGTTCTCTCAGGGTCATGAGCATCCTTACCCTTGGGTACCTTTTCCCAAGGGCCCAATTCATTGCCAAGATTTAGTCTACACTGATTGTTCCATTGAAGTGTCCTTTTCTTCAAGGAAATTTCCCCACCTCACAACATCTCAACCACATGATTTCTGAGACCCAGTTCATTCATCAACGCTAAAAATGTCCTTTTTATGCACAGACCATCCGGGTATAATGTCTTTCTACACCCTGCCTCCAGACAGATAACCAAAACAAAAGCATAACTCTGGATTCCAGCAGATTCTCTGTTGGTGGAACTTTAAAACTGTCTCCTCTAAGACTCAGGTTCAATGATATCCATCATCAGACCATAAAAATATGCTTTATTCCAATTTGCATCTTACCCCCTTCCTTTCCAGTAGGATCCAAAATGTGTGAATTATCCATGGAGTTTTGTCTTGCTATAGTGGATTGTGTGTCAAATTCATGCAAATCCACTTTGAACTCTAGCAGAATTCCAGTAAACATAGTTCTGGTATAAGTCTGAGGTCTGTAGGTGGACAGGCCATGAAGATTCCCTTCAGCCCTTCTTCAAGGAGATAATATCTGGTCATTCTCATGCTACTTCGTCTTTACTTCCTGCTTATCAAGCTAGAGAGATTTTTCAATATCATTCCTCAGAAATGCCATCCTCTTCACAGTTTTTTTCCACCATCACACCAAGGACACTCAGCATTCCATACACATATTCTTCACTAAGACAAAAAGTATACACAATAGATCTTAATGAGGATCCCAATGCATAGTAATGCAGAGGATTCTCAGTGACATCATTTGGATCAGACCTGCAACAGGTGGCAGAAAGAAATACAATTAAAGAGCACACTGTCTCTCAGTAACAATGTGGCAGGACTCCACTGCTGCCCATGTCCCACTTTGCATTGGTTGAAGAAGCAGACAGAGGGCAGAATACACACCAGATTTACACAGAGAACTGTTTCTTTGATCCCAGGAGTGGTAAGGCCAACCACAGGTCAGAACTCCCCACTGCCTGTCAGAGAAGTCATTTAGCAATGAACTATGACAACTTCCTTTCCTCCACTCTGCTAATCCCTCTGCTTTTCCACCCATTGAGACCACTTGTTTGTGCCTGAGAATAGCCTCATGACCTTTGGACACATCATTGTAGAATCCATCATCCTTGCCACCTCAGCCTAGGCTAACACATTGACTGATTTTGGGTACATGCCCTGATTTTATTTCCCAGGTTAAGTCTGACATCCTGTTCAGGTTTCCTCACCTTAGGATCGCTGACTTGCAATTGTTGGTCCTATCCAAGCATATCCATGGGCCATGCTGTTCCTGAGAAAAATATCTCAACATCTTGAAGTAGAAACAAATTTTAGCTCAAAGTCTATCTTACATATTTTTTAGAAGATGAAACTGTAGAAGTTAATTAATTTTTTCCAACACCATAAAGATAATTAATGACTAGAACCCAGACTTTCTGACTCATAGAACAATGACCATTACACTAACTATGCCATCCCATTCTTAGAAAACATGCTAAGCAAGGGAAGGGAATACAAGGAGGGTATCACTAAAATTTGAGTTTGGGAACAAATGAGTCATCTTAAAGAGTAGATTCTGCTCTGGGAAACTACAACTGTTCAAAAAAGATGACAATGGCTACAATTTACAGAGAAATACATGCAAGTGTTTTCATCTTTAAAAGCTTCTGTGAAATTTGTCGAACTTAATCCTGATGGGATAATGTGTGATTTTTTTTCTTTCGGGGTACTTAACTAGTGTATGAACAAATTTTCACATTTCCTTTTTAATCTTGGTGGGTAGTGAAGAAGATATAGTTCATGCATTTGGAAGATTAAACTTTGTTCCAAGTTTAATATCCCAACCTCCTGAATGTGGAGGTACTCTCTTTCTATGTAAGCAATATTTTTAGTTATGTTTTTCATCTCTGTTACCAAATGACCTGAAAAGAGTAATGACGGTGAAAAGTTTATCTGGGGCTCATGGTTTGAGAGATTCTGTCCATGGATAGCAGACTGCATCACTCTTGGCCCAAATGAGACAGAACATCATGGCAGATGGGTGTAGTATGATATGCAACCAGGAAGCAAAGAGATCTCCACTCACCAGGGAGAAAATACTCCAAGGGATGCCCCAGGGTTCCACCTTCTCCAGCCACTCCTCATCTGCCTGCAGCTGTTACCCACTTAATCCATATCAGTGGATTAACCCACTAATTAGGTTAAAACTACCATAGCCCAACCATTTCACCTCTAAACTTTCTTACATTGTCTTATACATGAGTTTTTGGGGGACACCTGATATCTAAACAGGAGTCATCCAAGAGTCAAATGCTGGCAACCTGCTCCAAAGTTGAGGCTCACTCTCAGAGTCATAAGTTCTGTGGCTGTAAAATTCCGACGTAGAGTACTTTGCTTCAAGATAATCATCATTGAAGGAGCAGGAGCAACCTGAGAATAACTATGAGTATTTTCATATCTTTGAATACAAAAATATCTAACTTCCATATATTCATAAAGCAAGTTAACAGAAAGATAAATATTAAAACTCATATCCCCTTATGTCATTTTCCCATTAATTTTGGTTGCACTGTGTACAGTTTTGATATTTTTCAAGTCAAATTTTTGCGTAGAATTTTGTTTTCTCCATCTGTTATGTTGGTATTTCAATGTCTGTATTTAAACTATACACTTAATATGTGGTTCTTATTTAATAGGTGCATAAAATTTTAGTGTTTTCTCCATGCGAACAGTAGTTCAAATCTGTAGTTACAGAGCTTTCAAACATAGAAAAGAGAAGCTGGTGGCACCTTACAAGTATGCATCCACTCCCCGCAAAACTTTGACATTCCCAAAAAGATTAGCTTGAACCAATCTGACTTTAGCAAATAATTTTCCTTCATGATAATGGACACATTTCTCTATTAATAAGTCTTTCCTTTCCAAGCTATTAATCATAGACTTCAGTAATAGCTTTAAAAAATCCATGAGGTTGGGATCTGCCACATGCAGTGCATGCTGGTGGCTGAAACTCTCCTAGCTGAACAGCTGAAGGGTAGCAACACTAAGAGGCTCCAGAGTCATCTGCTAAGTCATCACTAGTGATTCCAGCTGGTACCACCTGATGAATGGCAGTAAAGAGGACAGATGCTCTGACAGCCAGCGAGAACCTGAAAACCCAGGACAGTAGAAGTGTTTTGCCACCCATTTCCCATTCTCCAGAGAAGTACTTTCTTACACCAGCTTCAGAACATCTCTCCCTCCCCTTGACCTAGAGTGAATTTTTATAATTTGCCTCAGGATACATTTCATTTGATCATCTGACCTAGAATATAATTTCCCATTTTTGTTCCTCTGGTCCAAGGCCACATAGTTCTGGCCCCACATGTTTATATCCAGCCCTGGTGTTGGCTGGATTTCAAAGTAACACCTTCTTGCTAGAAAGAGCTTTTAGGTCAGTTTGTTTCACATTTTGCACCTGTCTGCTTAAAACGGCTCAACCACTACAGTGCTCCTCTGATGTTTATATTTTCTACCATGGGCCCTAATAAAGGCAGGTGTCTTAGGCCCATGATTCTACTGTCAATGCTCCTTGACCCGCTATGTGTGGCCTTTGAGCATGCAATGTATCCCCCGAAACCTGGAAGCAATAAAATCTTTATTTCAATTGTGTGTCTTTTCTAATCATTGAAGGGATTAAGCTATCTTAAACATCCTATATCAAAACATGTCTAATGAGTCTTCCCAATGTTTTGAAACCTCCTGAGTGTAATTTTTCTTAGCTGAATGTTTCTTTCATTAGAAGATATTATTTGGCACTTATAACACAGATGTATAATGGTTGAACTATTGCCAGGTGGATCATACATCCTAGTTTTCCCAAGATAGGCTCAGTTTTAAGTCTGTTATTCCAGGATAATTATTAAGAATGTCCCACCTCCATTCACACCAGTTTGAACATACATTATATTATCCAATCAACCCTCAAAGATGACCATGAATATGGAATCATTCCATCAAGCATTGGTCACACTAATATCTGATCACTCAAAATGTTTTTCTTTCTCTCAGTATCATTTTGATGGAGATTTCTTTTCAGATGCATTAGTTGCAGCTGTTTCCTTTTGGAACGCCTTTTCTGCATTTTATATAAATGCACTGTTTCCAACTTCAGTAATACTCAATGAAGCCTATGTAATTGTGTTTCCATCTGTGATGCTCTTGCTCATGTGAAAGAAAAAAAAACTTTTAGCATATGTTATCAACCTAGAGGTATCCATCATTTGGATTGGTTCAGCCTGGAATTACATTTGAAAGAAACATCAATCTGACAACTGAAAATAATCAAAGAACATTTACATTTTTACAGTTGTCCATACAAAAATCGCCCAAATCATAGCTTCCACTACATGTAGGGCCACAGTATTCTCTCACCTCTTTCATGTATAATAGTTTTTTTAAGGTATTCAATAAAGAAAAGACTGTTGTTCAGAGATTTTATCTTAGCTTAGTTAACAGTAGCAAAAATTAGAGCAATTTCAACTTCTAAGTGGTTCCAGAAGAAAATATAACTACAATTAGGGATTTTTCATTAAAGAGGTTATCAAATGAGTCAGATATAATTAATGCAAACCAGTACAGTTCTTTCAATGAACCCTAAAGAATGGTTTGAGGAATCATTTAGAAGGACATAGAATTAAGCAGTGATAAAGAGGAAGGACCATCATTTAATCAGCACCTTCCAAAACTGAAAGAAGACCCTAATCACATCTCTCCTCTTACCAGTAACTTTGAGAGACAGATTTCATCCAGTCTTTAGTTCAGAAAACTGAGTGTCACAGAGAAGCATGCATGTCCCAAGGACACATGATTTCCATGATGAAGATAAAGTTATTTGTTGGGGTTTCAAGGTGATGGAACATCAAGTTGTAAGACAGATTCCAACTGCCATGTGCAGTCTTTAACAGAGAGACGATTTATGAATGACAAAGACCACTCAGGGTAGCCAGGCATACTCAATAAAATCTGCTCAAATTTTTTTTCTTACAACTCAAAGTCAGAACAAAAACCACACCACTTTTCATATGCCTCCCTCACTTTCTAGAAATGCAGATTATTCCCTTCAACTGAAAAAAAATTTTAAGATTAATCAAGTTGCTACATTTAACAGCACTAAGCTGAAACTGCATTTGCCACCTAGAAATCAGAATGTTTATAGAAAATAGTCTTGAGTCCAGTCTCAAGGAGGCATCCAAAAAGCTCACAACCACTACATGAGAGGTAGTATGAAAGGGAAATCCCAGGAGAGCAATGGCAGTGGAGAGGGAAGGAAGATGCCCGGGGCACTTGAGAAGGACAGGGATGCTTCACAGAAGGAGCTCCGGAGTGGAAACCCAATAGCGAGGATCAGGCCAGTGTTAAGCACCATCCCTGACCCAGAATAGCACATGAATGGCATTTGTCTCCCCGGCTAGAATGCAGGAAGTAGACACTTGAGAGAATTATAAGAGGAAGGCACTTCCCTCTATGTGACAGACTCTTGAACACGAGAAAGAGCCCTCACTGGTCCTCACAATAACTATTCATTGAACACTCCACGAAGCTGCCAGATTGCTCAAAGCAGAAGAGCCTCTATCAGATCTATACAAACAATGCTGGAAATTTGGATAAAGTCACACAAAACCAATTCCACCCGAGTTTGAGGTCTGAATAAATACTTCTTGATGTATTTCCAAAGCTCTAAAGATTCATTCTACGCACCAGCAAGACAAACCCTGGAAGTCTTCTTTTTGCACCTTCTGAATGACACCCCTAAAGCATCTTTCTTCCCACAGTGAAGCAGGCTCTGCTCTGAATAAAGGTTTGGTGTGACACATGCACAGCCTGACAAGCAAATTCTATGACAAATTCATGAGTGAACACAAAAGATCTCAGAAAGGACCTTTCCTTTTTAAAGAGTCAGGGCCCAAATCACAGTAAAGCTGCCTATTATTGCATGGTGTTCTTCCACCTGAGTCCATGAACTGAGGCGGTTCTTCATGCCCCACTCCTGGCTATGAGGCTTTCAGAATTTCATATCCTTTTGGGTACCTGAGTGGCTGTCATGTAATATAATTTTCCAGGAATTCTAATTTTCTCCTCTGTAACCTCCTCCTCTTTTTGTTTGGGCTAAATTTTTTATATATAATTTTCCCCAGTGCTACACATTTCAGAATAACACAGCATAGAATATGTGTTCAGAGGCACTTTCTTTACCTTCTTGTACAATGCAGGACTCTTCAAAAAATTCAAAGGCTAAGAGTTTCTTGCCATGTCTCCTTCCTTATCTAACCTAGCTGTGGGAATTCACCAAAAACAAATGAACTGAGATGTAATTTTCCTTTCTGTGATATGAGAAAAAAAATGATGTCAACAAATAGCAGATAATTGAAGCCCTGAGTCAGCTGTACTACATTGTTACCCACACTGCTCATTTTAAAATGTCACCAAGGAAGGGTATGTGGTGCATAACACCAGATTTGACCAATCTAAGTATTTCCAGGTATCACATAAGAAAAGGGAAAAACCTGGAATCATCTGTAATTATTGTAGTATTTTGGGGGGAAATGTGTGCCTGTCAGGTAGATAAAGAAAGCTCAGAAATATATATAAATACAAACTGATGTACTGGAAAAAAGGTGTGTGAAGCAAGAGAAATTTTAGGGATGAGAAATTTATTACATGCACAAAGGTAGTATAACATTGGAGGTAACTATAGTAATAATTGACTATTGGTTTGATGCTTTAAAGAAAGTACTTTAAATACTTAAAACCAAACCAAAAGAAGCATATATTAGTCACTTTTCTGTCATTGTGATCAAAACACCTAACAAGAATAACTTAAAAGGAGAAAAGTTTATTTAGGGTTCAGTTTCAGAGGCTCAGTCCCTGGTCAGCCAATTCCACTGTTCTGGGCCCAAGGTGGGGCAAAATACCATGGTGGGAGGGAGTGGTGGAGGAGAACTGCTCAGCTCATGACAGCTAGAGACCAGAGAGAGCTCAGGTACAAGTCGACCTGGATAATATAATCCATAGGGGATAGAGTGATGCAGTTCTTCTAGTAACATCCTATCTGCCTACAGTTACCACTCACTAGTCCATTCAAATTAATCCACTTGATAGACTGATTAGGTCCTAGCTCTCTTAGTCTAATTTTTCTACTGCTAAACATTAACACATGAGCTTTTGGGACAACACCTCATATCCAAATCATAATGCCACAGAGAATTTGGAATCCATTCATTAACATATAGACTTAGCTTTAGATAAACAATTATTGCAGCTCAGGAAGGCAGTGTATTCTTGACTCCATCCCTTTCAGATATCCTACTAAATATTTATATCTCACATACTTATTTAAATTCAAATTACTTATAAATGTACTACTTAAATAGCATAAATATAAGAGACAGAAAGGAGTAAGTGCATAATTGGACAGAAGGACAGGGATTTTTACGGTGGTGATACAGATAGAAGATTGGAATTTCACAGTGCTAACTAATCCCTAAATGTGGGCGGCAGGAGGAGTATTTCTGATGTGCTTCTTGATCTAGTATTAAATGATATTCATGAGGTCACAATACATGGTGGAATACATGTCTTGTGTCCTATTTTAAAAGTTAATAGCAGAAGAATCTACAGTTTAACATTTTCTATAAGGTGACTCCAGAATTGGTAAACTTTACAAAGGAACTTCAGTGTATCTCAGGGCAGAAGTGAAAGGTGTGAAAATAAAACCAAATGTAAGTTCCATATGTGAAAGGGCTACATATTCTATTCTCCTTTCCTGTCCATCTTCTTAATCCTACACCTCAGGGAATAGTTAAGCTAGTATAATAATAATCCATGCCCGAAAATGAAAAGCTAATTGACCAACTGTTATGGTAGGCTTGGAGGTGAAATGAATGGGTTATAAGAGCTTTGGCCCAACCAGTGCATTAATCCCCTGATGGGGATTCACTGGGTGGTAACTGAAGGCAGGTTGGATGTGGCTGGAGGAAGTGGGTCATTAGGGGCATGACTTTGAGGTATATATTTTGTATCTGGCAAGCGGAGTCTCTGCTTCCTGATTTCAATGTCCTGAACCACTTTCCTCTACCACAGTCTTTGGCCATGGTGATCTGCCTCACCTCAAACCCTGGGGAATGTAGCTGGCCCTCTATAGACTGAGACCTCTGAAACTGTTGAGTTCCAAAATAAACTTTTCCTCCTCTAAAATAGTTCTTTGTCAGGTTCTTTGTTCACAGCAATGAAATAGCTGACTAAAACACCAACCAACCAACCAAATAAATAAAGAGAAAACCCATTATGGGTAGTACGTACCCTAAAAATTGAACAAATTCTCAAGAAAAAATAATCAAACTTTAGTTAGATGTTGGCATTCTCTTATGGTCAAGACTCAATGCATTTGCTATACCATGATGCTCAAGGCTAGATACTTAATAAAGAAAGTAGGTTAATTAAGTTCACAGTTTTGGAAATCCAAGAGTATGGTGCTATCACCTGCTTGGGTCTTGTGAGGACCCTGCTTAGCTGTGTAAACTCATAACAGATGGCCTCACAACAGGAACTTGTGTGAAATGGAGCAATTAGCTGGTAAGACCGGAAGCCAGAGACAGGGAGCAGTCAGGCTTGCTCATTTATAACAACCCACTATTGAAAGAACTCACTGGTTTCTCATGAGAACTATCTTAATTCATCCTGAGGGCACGCTCCCAGTAACCTAATGACTTCCCACTAGACTCCACCTCTTGTAGGTACCACCATCTCCAAACATTACCGTGATGGGGACCAAGCTTCCAACATGTGAACTGCTGATGCCAAATCACAACTCACGGCCCTGAAGTGATTACATTCACCCTCCCCTCTCTTTCCTATTCCTAGGATTCCCATTCAGCATAGAAACTTGAAAGATAGATAATTCTATAAGATCAAAGGAAAGACATAGCAGTCCACCAGTTCTCAGTAACTACCAGTAGACAATCAAGCCACGTGGAGAAATCCAGCAGCAGTGTGGATAAGGACTAAGACTGATAATGGGCTGGAAACAGATAATTTGAGAAACAGGAAAAAGAAGTTTCACACAAAATAGTGAAACTATTAATACCAAGTAAAACAAAAAAATCTTTTCAAAGAAGATAAAGAACATGAAAGAGTAGTTAAGGGGCTGGAGCAGTGGCTCAGTGCTTACAGTGCTTGCCCAGTATGTGTGAGTACTCGAGTTCAAATCCCAGCACCACATGCACAGCGAAGTCTTGGAGCAATGAAAGCCTCGTGAAAATCTGAAAATAAAAAAACTGTTTCTCTCTTTCTCTCTCTTAAAAAAAAAGGGCTGGGGAAATGGCTCAGTGATTAAATGCCCCTTAGTTCAATCCCTAGTACTAAAAAAATAAAAAAATAAAAAAATTTAAAAGAAGAAAGAGTACTTAGAAACTAAGTATGATTATTAAAATTAACAGAGAAATTAAAGACACAGCCAAAGGAGTCTCAAAGTATGGACTAAAACATAACACAAATTATGAAAGAGGGGAAATGTGGAAACTGTAGAGTCCAAGCATTAGGAGAAACAGAAAGGGAAGAAAGTTAAGAAGGAATTATTAAAGAATTAATTAAAATCAGCTTGCTCTAGCTGAATGAATACACTAATCTATAGATGAAGAAGTCTCACTGAGTGAGACTTAAGTTCAAAAAGATGAAGCGTGTAATTGAAAACATCTAAAAACCCAATGTATAGAGGTTATCCTAAAAGTTTTTGGAGAGAAAAAGAAGAAACAAGTCTGGGACTTGGAGAGTAGCTGAGTAGTAGAGTGCTTGCCTAGCAGGAAGGAGGCCTCAGGTTGGATTTCCAGCACAGCAAAGGAAAGGAACAGATAAAGGAAGAGAAGGGAAAGGAAGGAAGAGCAGAAAAAGGAAGGGAAGGGGAAGGAAGGACTGGACAGAACGGGAAAGGAAAAGATAGAATAATGGGATAGAACCTCTCAAGTTTGAAAGGAAAATTCTGTTCAACCTAGAATTCTATACTCAGTCAAAATATCATACAACTTTGAGAGAGTTCAAAAATCAGGATATTTATCTCCCATATATTTTTCTTCATTTTACTACATAATGTAGTATAATAAAAATGAAGCCTAAGCCAAGAAACAGTAAGATATGAAAACAGAAGATTTAATTAAATCTGGATTTGGTGTAATGTCATACAACCTAAGGCATTTGTAGAGATGTATTGGGAAGGAGGGGGGCGGAGGAATAAGGGTGGGTTATTTGGGGGGGCTTTTGGGGCTAAATCTAATTTTCAGAATTTATATATATATATATATTATATTGTTTCATTAGAAGCTTATTTGATTGTTCAACAAATAAATTTCTGGAAAAAAAAAGAAGAGCAATTAAACTAAACACAGGTTGTCATCTTCGTGGTAGATCTAGGAACTAACTATTAGTCTGGTGTGGACCAGATAAAAGGAAGACTCTGGGAAGGTGATTTAATCAGGGGATAGACTAGAAGTTTGATAGTTAGAAAGTGTGAAGATAGGATAAATGAAAATAAAATATATTAAAGAAATGCAATTTCAGTTTAAGCCAATGACATTGATTTGAACTTGAATTCTAGAAATATTTTGGGTGAACAAGAGGTCATGACATTGGTTCCTTTTTATGTGTGTGTATGTGTGTTTAATCTTAACTTCTTAACCTAATATTAAATTTTATATAGTCATAATAATATAAATGCTGTTTATTGCTTTAATTTTAAAGTTAACCTTTGGTCAAAGACTTGTATTTTTAGCACAAATTGCTAAAATCAACGATCAACAAGAAAAAGAGTGGTTGGCAGAGTAGGACCTGAAATGAAAGAAAAAAACTTGAAGAATATACATGAGACTCAGATCGTCATTTAATTTCACAGGGAATAAAGAGATAATGTTGCATATTATCAGAATAAGAAAATGGCTTAAAGCTTACAGTTCTATTACAGTTACATTAAGAGAAGAGGATTAATAGAGAGTCAAGAACAAAGGAAAAAAAAATCCCACCTTTGAAACTGCAGAGTGAATTACCTAAATCTGATAGGTCAAGACATTATTGAATTCTCTACCAGATTGCCTAAAATAAGAACCAGTAAATTTTAAAAAATTAAAAGTGAAGACTCCTCTAGGAAATGGGGTTAGGGACATGGGCCAGGAGAATCTTTCTTCTCCTCAGCAGGACTAAAGTAGTACTTCATCTGCGTATTTTTATGGAACAACACTTAGATAAAAAAATTTAATATGTATTTGTGTGTGTAGTACTTCTCATGGTAATTAATGAGTGCTCTTTTATTTATTTTATAAACTGCACTTAAGTTTAAAAAGATATGTCCTTTATATACAGACACTTCCTTTGAGTTAGGATTTTCAGTTAAGTTTTTCTTCTTCTTTCCCCATAAAATTTCATTATCAGAAATAAAATAATCAGGGTTAAGGACAGTCCTTCTTTGTGTCCTTATTTTTTTAGACATAAAAGCTCCAGAAGGCATAAATACTGGGACCTAAGGGTGGGGTGTTATTCATGAAAGGATGAAAAGCTTAGAGAGGCAAGGTGAGGAGCCATCAAGATATGTTGCTCACGTCACTATTCCAACAAGGTACTTTATCTTCCTAGACTTTTAGTTTTATATCCAATAAGTACTTAGCTTATATTTACATAGAAAAAGTGAAAAGTTCAAAAGGACTGAACTGATCCTTAACCCGCTGACCTAGAGGACAGGGCATGTTTATGAAACCAGTCTCTTGAAGTTGGAGTTTAAAAAACAAGGGGGTGAGCTGTGGAGGCAGGAATGGTAAAATATCCCTAACCATGAACCATTTCACTCATTCCTCTTGATGTATTTGTTTTGACAAATTTGTAGCCAGTGGCCCATATTAATGAGGTGACAATTCAATCACAAACCGAGTCAGAAGCTAAAGAATGGCTTTAGGACAAATGTTTACCGTTCTAGGCCATGTGCAAACCTTTGAACTTTTGTGAAGTTCAAACAGGCAGAGTTCTATATAAAGCCCTGGACCCTTCCTCAGTATGGGGCTTGATGCAAAATAAATAAATGGGAAAAGAAAAGGCTTAATTGATCATACAGAATGCTCTTATATAGTCACACCTTCCGAATTCCAGATATTAATCCTTGCACATAAACACATATTTGGTTATGACCAAATATGATATTTGGTCATAACTCAAAGATAAAGTATGATTACCCTGATGTTTGCCATTTGTGAAGGGGTTGACATCTTTGGAAGTGGGCATCCAGAAACTCTCTTGGGTGACGAGTTGTGTGGTAGAAGATGAAATAATATTCTAGATCTATTCCAGAAGTACATCTAGGTGATGTGGGAAGTTCAAGAATGTTGCAAGTATTTTCATTCCTCAATTCATCTCTTTATTATCTCTCTAAAATAGGAAAATCTAGTTTTAAACATTTTTTGGAATTGTTTTTGTATTTTTTTTCAAAGCAAGTCTTACTTCCATTTCAATCTGCAGTAAATGCAGGGTGGAAAGAATATCATTGTGCCAATTTGGGAAACAGAATAAAGAAATTGGAGTATTTTCAGATCCAGGGGTTGTTACAAGTTGATTTATAGGATTCAAAATTAAAGATATGATTAAACAAATCTAGGGTAGACCAATAAACTAAGCGTGTTTGATATGAGCACTTGGAAATACTCCAAACACCAGTAAAGAGTATGGGGAAGTAATCATCGGTTGTAGGGCTGAGATATGATTGAGACCAGAAGAATCAAGTGACAAACAAAAGCCTAATCAATGTTTCAGAGAGAGGAAGTTGATTAAGAATAACAAAGAAAAAGGAAAGGCCAAAAGCAAACACTGAATTACCCCCTTTGGACTAAAGCAAGACACCTTTCTTGGCTAGGCCAGCCTTGTAGAGTTAAAAATGCCAAAGCCTTCTTAGCTATAAAACTAAACTTAAAATCAACTCATTCCCCTTGTTTTGAATTTGTATTCTATAGCAACTTTTAGAAAATTTGTCATCCCATGTCACTAATCTACAGGGAGAGAATGAATTTGTCAGAGGAACTCAAGAATGTTCTCACCAGGCAGATGCATTTCTCATTAAGAACCGATCATTCGGCATTCTGATTACAGTGTGCATTCCTACGCTGCTTGTCTGTCAGGAGAGAGGATTCTGTGCGTCCTTGTTGCCTCATGTACACAGCCTATTTAACAGCTACATTTCTCGTTGTAAATAAAAAGAAAGAAACTTGGCATTCTGGTTGATACTTAGGATAACATGTGAACTATGTTAACATGAACTTCATTCTGAGGGATGGATCCACCCCCATCTAGTCTGCTAACAAAATCACAGTTTTGTGCAGACCTAAGGGAATATGGTCCTGGATCTTATCACCAAGAAAAACGCAACCTTGAGGTCTCTCTTTAGGCATCCATCCCCCACACAGGTCTTCCAGCGTCTGCATTCATCTATGAGTTCAGAGACATAAGGAAGACAAGCGAGTACACAGCTCTTCAAGCATGAAAACTTGTCAAAATACATAGCGTGCATACAATAAGCATGGGTTTTTGTGAGGAGAGGAGAGAGGGACGAGAAATTATAATAGACTTGGGTTGGACGATTTGCCAAATGTGGTTTGAGCAACTTTACATTCTTCTGTATTTGTCTTCTGAGAAATGATTTGCCTTACTATAATCTTTAAAACAGCATCTAGGTTTTCAATAGAATTACATTTAAAGAAACAGAGTAGGACTGAGTTTAGTTAAGCCCCTTAAGCATATGATAGAACTATTATATTGATTCCCAGGGGAAAATGACCTCATTCTGAATGGAACTCCCCAGTGTCAAACAGAAAATTTCTGCAATTAGTGGATTAAATAGATATTGAAATGCATTATAGCGAGACACAGTTTTGTTTTTATTATTGGAACTCAAATTTTACATACACACAAACATTTTGTCTCAAAACTATCATGGATTGTGTTTTCATCCCAAAATTTCTGAGGAACAATAACAATTTTTTGACCATCTAACGGGAGTTAAAAATTCCTTTAGAAATAAACCTACTTTGTAAGGAGAATGGTGCTTTGGGGTCAGGAAACACTTGAGTGCAGGTCTCCTTGAGATAGAGATCATACTAAAGAGGCAAAGAAACCGCAGGGTAGGTGACATTAATTCTTTGATATGTCAGAGTGTTTCTAATTGCTTTTTGCCCTTAATTAGTTAATTGCTACAAGGTAATATTGACCTGTAGAACAGCAACGGCCTCAAACAGCATAAGGAGTAGATAATTCAGAGAGTAGAACATCTAAACCTTGCTAAAATTTCATTGGTTTTGCATGCAATTTCTGAAATTCATCATCTTAATGATTTCAAAGATACTGCTATTAATATAAGCATTTGTGCAGCCATGGAGCTTAAAGCTGGCCACACCCATAACCCCCTCTTGGATAATTATTACTGCATTTATTGTCACATGCAATTGATTCTTTACTTGACAAGCATTCATTCTTTCAAAGTGCATGTTGAAAATTTTAGCTAATGTTCTTAGGGGTACATTATTGACCACTGTACTTAAAGGACCCAAAATCATACCATGAGCTCTAAGTACCAGCAGTGCACAGGATAGCCACTTGGTGACACCGCTGGACATGAAGTAGCACCATTAGAGTTTCATCATGTTTACATATTATTTCCATACACACATGGGGAATTTCTATATATACCACGGTGTACTATAAAGTGCTGGGTACAAAAGAAATTTTCTAATAGTTCTTTGTGTCTGCTTCAGGGCTAAAACATCTTCATCTGTATTTGGGGCAATGTATAGCAAACATGGTCATATTTGGGGAGCCATATTACACAGCAGTTTAGCTTTCTGTGTTATTGTATTTTCATTAATTTGCTACAATGTGTCTATACTATTTTTTACTCAGAAAAAATAAACAATAAAATTAGCTAAATTAAATTTAACAAGAAGCTGATGAATATTCCTAATAACACAGATGTACAGCAGTTATCGTGGCCTTTAAAGTATATTTAGTTCAATGTAGAAAAAAATTTCTGTGCAGTCTGAGAACTTACACTATGATTCCTGATAATTCTTTCCGTGCCTGTGTTCAACTTATCAGAAAAGATTGAAACAACAGAGATGCAGTAAAAAATCCCTTTGCAATTCACCTTTAATCTTTGACCCTTGTTATATCTGTCACTTTTAATACATGTGATCTCTCTGTGGTATTAACTGACATGTTTGATAACTAAACACATTATGTCACAGGCCACCCAGCAGCTTTCATGATGAAAAGAGGTTTGATCCCCAAGACATGACCCCGTTATCCTAGTTGTTCAGTTCAATTCGAGTGCTGAAATTATTACACAAAGCTGAGTCACTCAGTGCCCAGGGTGTAGAGCTCAATTCAGAGTTCATGGGGCTCTTCTTATTAATTTTATCCTTAATACATAACCACCAATGAAAATACCCTTTCACTCATTCGCTCGTTACGTACACGTTCGTGAAGCATGTATCTACCAGGCGTTCTGCTCAACCCCGAGGATTCACAGCAAGCAAGCATGGAAAGCACACGAACATCGCATGGCTTTTGGTTAAAGATGCACACTCAGCATCCCAGGGCAACTTCTTCTATTTGATTCAATTGATCAGGCAATCCATATCCCTAACAGTCAAGTGATCTCTAAACTGAGCCAGCATTTAACACCTCCTGTATCTCTATCATTCACTGTTTGTTTTATGTATGCTAAACAAATACCGTTTTCCTCCTTCCAAGAAAGTTTATTCTGTTTAATGCTAAGGGGAGAAGGGTCGTGTAGTATAGCCACTTAAATCATCCAAATCTGATATAGGGATCAATATGGTGACATAAACATTGACTTCATCATTTTCACATTTAATATGAGCATGTATGGGGAACTTCTGAATCTCATTATGCCCATAAGAAGCACACTATCCATAGTAATATGGTGGAACACAACTATGAAAAATTATGGCAAATGTGATTTAGGGTTTTTCAGTTTTTGCAATAACCTATTATAGTTAACACTCTGTTGAGCACAAAAGCAAAGTAAACAACATGTTCTTATTTTCCACATTTCTAAATGAGACAGAATTTGCTTTAATTTTTGTTTGCCTACTTAAAATTAGATTTCTGGACCATGCAACTTGCTGGAATATAGACACTTAAATCTATATGCTAGGTAAATAAATCCTAAATTGTTTTTATAGATTTGATAATATTAAGCACTTTAAATTAGTTGTATAGCACCAACTTAGCCAAAAACTCAACTGTCTTAATCCATTTAGGCCGTTTGAATAAAACACTGTAAATTTGGTAGCTTATGATTAATAAACATTTATGTCTCACAGTTCTGGAGCCCGGGAAATCCAAAATGAAGCTAACAGATAACTCAGTGTCTGGTAAGAGCCTACTTTTTCATTCATAAATAGTACATTCTCACTTCCCAAAGTCTCACCTACCAATACCTGGTGATTAGGTTTCAATCTATAAATTTGAGGTGAACAATCATTCAGACTGTAGCACCAGACATATAACTGCCACAGGGATGGAAACTAATATTCTATCTCCCTCTTGGGATTCTCTCCAATGTTCCAGACCTGTTTGTAAACTACTACCTACCTAATAGCCTGTCTCTAATTTGTATATCTCATCACCCTTCATCTTGATCCCTGAAAGTCATTTGCCTTTTGTTGGTAAGAACTATTCTCCTTCCTATATTTCACGCTGCTTTATCCTGCTGAGAACCAGTACAAAAATCAAGGTACTAATCTATGTCTCCCAAGTCCAGTACATTCTTCTAATATCTCTCTAGGATGACCACTTCTACAACTCCCCATTGCAAATATGAACATATTTCTCTTTCACTTAAAATTCTATGCTGTCAAGATCAAGTCCAAGCTACACATTGCATCATAAAATAGATCACATGCACATGTCCTGGTCCCTGTTTCTGAATCCCTCTTCCTACTCATAACAAATTTCCTATCATTCCTTCTCTCACATCCTGTGGACTAGGAAAGTGAGGTTTTTTAAATGTTTTTGAACACCTTGTTCTCTGTCTCCCTGAGAGCATTTACACATGCATCTCCCTTTGGCCTTCACCTTAGCTGTTTGCTGACAAGTCATGATTCTGCTCAAGCACAATTCTTTGAGGAAGTTCTTCTCCACCATTGCCAAAATGAGTTAGATACCCTTCTCTGAGTGCCCACAGCGCCCTGCTTTTATCGTAATAGAACATGCAACACTCCGTAGATTGCATTATCTGCTCCCTTCTCTGTCTCCTACCACAAGATGGTGAACTGTTCCTAGTGGGGTCCTTGGATCCTGGCTGGAAAGACCGGAACTAGCACTGGATCTGACAGAGTGTGTCACATTGTCAGTCAACATGTATTTTTAAATAATAAAAAAATGAAGTATTCATTTATGTTTAATTCTAAAATACTGACGTTTATTTTTTTAAAAAAAGAACCGAGGGAGGACTGTGTCAATGAAAACACAATGAAGCTCCTTTTCTCATTGGTGTCACGAGGCTCTGAGAATTTCACAGTGAACGTGGAGGCCTTCCATGTTATGCTTCTCCAACAGAATCACGATCTCCCAGAGCTTCTTATCCTTAAATGAATGCTCTAGTATATAACATTTCCTAAAGGCAAAGAGTTTGTGGGTTCAGCCACTCCCCACGTACCCACAAACGCACTCCTCTCTGTATACTCTGGCCTTCCCACGATCTAATCAGTGCATCTTTGCTCTACATTATAGAGTGGCCATCTCTATGTTATAAGTCACACTCATTCATATTCATAGTTTCTGCTTTCATACAATTTCAGCTTATCCCGTGGCCCATGATGGTTATCTTAGTTTCAGTCTGTATCACACACTTTTGAATTCACTGTTCACTGCTTTGTTCACCCCACGTCAAATTCCCCAAGATAACATCTTCTCTTTTCAAACAAGGCATGCCAAAGCTTCTTGGCAAGCTTACAAATGACTGCCCACCAGAGAATTAGCTGTGAGCATTGGGGACAGTGAAGGTGGCTGGGGTCATGTGATCTGCACACCATTTTCTCCCCAGCAAAGAGAAATCTCTCAACTGCATGGTGTGTGTGGAGAGAGTGTTTAAGAGAAGCGGTGAAGGTGGGTTGGGGGAAAGAAAGCACGCATTTTAAGCACACTTGTGAAAGACAGATTTGCTAACCAACTTGTGTTTCATTTTTCAATCAGTGAGCATCACTCTTACCTTCTATGATTTTAAAAATACTACTAGTTAATTTTATACAGTGAAAAGAAATCCCTAGATTCCCAATGAGAAAGAACACCACTTTGCTGTGGAGCTCTCAAGAGATCATAAAATCAAGCTCATGGAAGGAGGATCGCACAAAAGCTAGACATGCTGTGTGACTACTGCTTCCTCATCTGTTTTTATCGGCAGCAAGGTGAATACATTTTATTTGTTTGTCTTATTTCCTCAGTGAAAACAAACACTGATTGACTTAATGTCTTCATTTTTTCCCTTAAATATTTCTTTTCTTGCTGCCTTATGAAGCACATAATCTCACAAGTTTGCTATACAATAACTCTTTATGTAATTTTCACAATTATAGTAACATAGATATTATCAAAGCTTCAAGATAAAGGGTCTCTTTGTAATCTATATTCCTAATTAAATCCAAGCTCTTTTTTTCCAATAACATTTGAATGGAGGAATCCTCTAAGAAGCATGGAATATTATCATCTCATTCATATTTTAACTTACAAACTTTGGATCCTAAGCCACCTCTCTCTGCTGTAAATATTATATAGCAATGAGAAGCCTGAGAACTCATTATAAGAAATGTAGAGACAGGGGCAGGCTGATTAGAGGGTCTGAAATGACACTTCATCTCAGAAATTCTCCATTCTAGTCCACGACTTAGATTATAAATTACAATTTTCTTTATCCTTAGTAAAGGTTTATCTAATCCAAAACCATCTTTCAGAATCGTTCTCTTGATATTGTTTCTTCTGATTTTCTATACATATCCACTCAATTTCCTCTTAAAGAGAATAATATTGAGTTTTTATTCTAAATTATTTAGGATATATCAATTACAAATATTTGCTATTAAATATCATTTCATGTATTCAAAATTCAGTTTTAAGAATTTTTTTTAATGGTAATGAAGAGATAAATTTTTTCTCAAGATGCTGTTTAAACTAAACTGATTAAATCTGTGACATCTCATCAGAAATTAGCCAGGAGCTTGCTTAATGAAAGGGGACAAAAAAAGAGGAGTGATGGTTTCTGAGCATCTGCTTTTTCCAGGTTTTAAATTCCCATAGAAAGGACAAGGATCTTATACCAAGATGACTGGAGTCTGATCATAACTGCATAGAATATATTTAATATATGTCACAAATTTTTTATAAATTCAGAGTGCCAATGCTTAGGGAAGGATTAAAAACAGACCAGGTCTTATACCAAGCTTTGCAGAGTTGCATGAATAATCCATTTCTCAGGCTTTCCTTAGCTTTGCAGAGTCTTTTATAGCATTAAAGCTGAGCAAATATTTTCCAAATGAATCTGGCCCTAAGTGATCTAGTGTTAAATTCAGATCATTAATGGGGGAAAGGCTGCCTCTCATCTCAAGAGAAAAAGCTTTGCATCTTCAAGTTGTTTAAATATTGGAGAAAAGCAGCCTTATCCTGAAATAAGCACCCAAAATTCCCAATTGGCCATAGAACATTCTGTCAAGCCCCTGTTAGGCTTCTCTTAAGCAATCTCAATTAAGAATCTATCCAATGGGAGAACGTATTTGCATACTCCACACCTAATAAGGGGTTAATATCCAAGACCTGTATGGAACTCAAATGATTCAATAGCAAGAAAACAAGCAACCTGTTTAAAAATGGGCAAAAGACCTGAATAGGCATGTCATCAAAAGAAAACAAATAGCTAACAGGTGTATGGAAAAAATGTTCAATAGCACTCATCATCAGGAAATTTAAGTATTAAAACTACAACAAGGTATCATATCTCACTTGATAGAATGACACTGATCAAGAGTTCCAGAATAGGCAAAGTAATCCTTAGCACGAAAAGCAAAGCTGGAAGCATCACAATCCAGAATTCAAATAATACTACAGAGCTCTAGGAACAAACACAGCATGACACAGGCATTAAAACAGATACGAAAACAACTGAAATAGAAGACAGAGACGAATCCGCGTAAATACGGTTATCTCATACCTGACAAAGGGGCCAAAAACATAAGTTGGAGAAAAGAGTCTATTTTAACAAACTGTGCTGAAAAAAACTGGAAATCCGAATGTAGTAGAATGAAACTGAATCCCTCTCACCCTGCACGAAAGTCAACTCGGAGTGGATCAAAGACCTAGGAATTAAGCCAGAAACCATGCACCTACTAAAAGAAAATGTAGGTCCAACATTCCATTCTCTTGGCTTAGGAACTGACTTCCTTAACAAGACTTCCTACTTTTAGTCATCCCACAATCCTTATATACTTCAAAGCACCATGTAATACATATAAAATACAAAAATCTTATCTATGAAAAAAAGTAAAAAGGATCTATCCTTTTCTTAAAGAGATATGAGGAATGTCTCCATTTTGATACTTAGCAATGTTTTCTGTCAAGAAAAACATTTTTTGTTAGGAGATTCTTCATTATTCTTAATCCCTCTTGGTAGGACTAGCAAGTATTTCCTTTTCCTGTATCCTTTGTAAGATGCAAACAACTGTTCACCATTTACATGAATGGCTTTAATCTCCTTTCATCCATGTTTCTTGGATAAAATACTCCCAGTTGCTATTATCATAGAGGTACTGGAATCAAGGAAAACTGCTCAAAACATGTAGGATGAAATTTATCCTTGCCTACAGAAGTCTCAAAACTTCACAGATGAAAACATTGATCTCCTGAAAACCAATGTGCATTTGGTGAATAAGGTCAAATTGTAACCAATCACATCTGCAAAGTAATAGCTCCTATAGATTGCTGGTGTCAAATCCCCAGGACTGGAGAGATAATATATGATGAATCCGAACTTTAGGAAATAAAGAAAAACTAAGCGAATAAGACTCAGAGGAGTTAGAAATGCATCATGTCACCAGTGTTGTTAGAAGTTTATCAATTTTATTGATCTACTCCAAGAACCAGGTTTTGATTTCATTAATTTTTCTCTACTGTTTTTCTATTTTCTTTTTTTTTCTTTTTTTTGTGTATAAAATGTGAATAAATTCTGGATATTGCAGTTATCCCCAGGAGTGCCCCCCCCATTACCCTCCCTTATCCCTCCCTTCCCCTTCCCATTATAACTCTAAAAAAGTATTAGATTGTAAAGCATTACATCTTATCTGGATTTAACTCATGTTACTAGACCAACTTTCTCATTGTCCAGGGTCTAGACCCCACCTCCACAGATGAGTGGAGACAGTCGACCCTTAGATCTCTGGGTTAAGCTGATTTTACTCAGCATGATCTGTTCCATAGCCATCCATTTACCTTCGAAGCCTGCAATATCATTGTTTCTAATTGCTGTTTAATATTCCAAGGTATAAATGTACCACAGTTTTTGGATCCATTCTTCCTGTGAGGGACACCGGGGTTGTTTCCATAGCCTAGCAATGGTAAATTGTGCTGCTATGAACATCGATATTGCTGTGTCACTGTAATGTGCTGATTCTAAGTCCCCTGGAAAGATACCCAGGAGTGGAATAACAGGGTCATATGGTGGACTCATCCC
>PVKS010015286.1:0-46325 GCA_004027875.1 Aplodontia rufa | reverse complement strand
TCTTACTAAGATTAGAGCATTTGACAAGTTTCTGATTCCCCTTGCATTTTGTTTTATCTATAAAGCAAATAATTATCTCATAGGTTTTGGTGAACATCAAATGAAATCAGATAGATCAACAACATTAAACCCCAATTTTAAAAAGTCACCCTTTAGTGGTTTTCAACTTTTTCAGACCCTTTTAATAGAAGTTTGTAAGTTACCTTAATTATCTTGACATGAAATTCCTAGATGCTATAATTTATCTCCTTATATAATTCTAAATAACCAAAATAACAGTGCCATATAAAAAGCGAAACAAAGGAAAATAACTTATCATAAATAGTAAAGTATTGGTCCATCATTCTTTCATAATTCTGCAATCCAAATGGCTCAGAATTCACAAGTTGTAACTTATTTGGCAACATATCCTGATATAAGCATACATGAAATTATTATGGTCTTTATTTTAGTTAGTGTGAATAACCAGAAGTTTTTCTGCAGAAAAAATAGTGTTTTTGATTATAGGTGCTCTCTCCATTTCCACAATTAGGGTTATGCAGTATACACCATACATGTATCAGATTGCCTTTAAAGAAATATTGAATTTTAAAGCACAACTATCCCCAAGAGTTCTAGAGAAGGGACATGCCCTAATAGCTCTCTCTTTTATGATACTGTGTACTACAAGACATTGTTTTTAGCTCTCAAACCTTTTGAGATCTATGAGGTGAATCCTAGAGTGGATGGAAAGAGAATGCCAGCAGTCATCAGCATGCACGCTTTCCCACCATACCACACGGTCTGATTGTGTGTTCTCAGGCAGATTACTCCAGAAATTTTAAAAAAAGGAGGAGGCTGATGCTTGCACCTCTATTTGGAAAGCTTCTACATTCCTGCATTGTATTGGTGGCTGAAATAGCAAAATCTCTTAGAGGAATGTGATTTTCTGAAATTGTGTGAAAGATGTGAAGATTCATTTGTGAAAAGAACACATTTGTAATGCATCCAAAAACTGTGGTGTATATCTATCTATATCTACATCTATCTATATACATATCTATATATCGATATTTATATACACATACACACACCCACAGACACACACACACACACACACACACACACACACACACACACACACACGGAATTCTACTCAGCAGTTAGAAACAATGATATTGTGGCCCTTGAAGGTAAATGGATGGCTATGGAAGAAATGCTGAGCTAAGTTAGCCAAACCCAGTCAAGGGTCAAATGTTTTCCCTCATTTGGGGAGGCTAGCGCAAAACCCAGGCATGGGTGAAAAGTTGTTAAACTTTTGTATGAGACCCAGCAAAGGCATAGCAACACACAATCTAGGGCAACCATAGATATGTGGGTGTGGGTTAGGTGGGGGAGGGGAAATGGAGGGAGAAGAGGGAGGGATCTAGGGAGACAATCAACAATATAGCATACTCTTTACCCTCCGTGAGAAGTCAAATAATACGTATGCAATCATTTAATTCTGGAAAATTCACAACCTAAGCATTTATATTGCTTGTAGGGACAAGATATAGAAGAATCAAGAGACTAGGGTGTGGGTGATATGGAGGTAATTCCGGTTTAAGAACAAATGCATGTCATGTTATTTTACATTCATTTATGATTGTGTAACAACTCAACTCCTTAATAGAAAATTAAAAAAAGAACAAATTTGTGAAACTCATTTTGTATAATGCAAAAAATTTCTGAGCAAAACAAAACATATTTTTAATTTTATTTACATGGCAATTGCACACCTGAAACATTCAGTGTACATTAAATCATTAGAAAATTATATAGACAATTAGGCACTTCACATAAATGATTGTAAGTCAATCATCTACAGGAATATCTGTTGCCCCTGAAGCTCTGAGGGAGGCAGGACCATCCTTCATTATGCAATCACTCACTGCCTTGCCCACCCTTGGAGCTAGGAGTCCTCCAATATTTGCTAACAAAATAACCCTGGAGATTGCTCAGAACTCGCTAAGCAGGGGACACTACCTCATGGAGGACTATTGATGCAATATAAATGTCACTTATGGTATTGCTGGGTTTTCATATATGCACGGAAAAGAGGGAAGGAAGGAGAGAAAGGAGGGAGGAAGAGAGGGAAGAAGGTAGTATACAGAACAGAGCACAGGGTGGTTTGTTTTGTTGTCTTGTGAGATCACTAGCCATTATTTTCCTTCTCTTTACCTCTTGAAATCAAACTCATCCTTAAAGACTACTCCATGCCGCCTCTTCCATGAAGTCATCTGCATTCTTCTCCCCACACCCATGAGATTTCATGTTTCCCTTCTTCGGGTTTCCGAAGCACTTTTCCATCCCATGTTATAAAAGGTACCCCACTGAATTCCTGTCATGGCTCTTTATTGCAATTGTAGTCTTTCCTTGTGCACTGTAAATATCTTGAACTAAAAACTCTGTCTTATTCATTTCTTTGTTGTCTAATAATACCCTCCCAAACAAAGATATATGTATGTTTTGAGGTGGGGGTGGGGTGGCGAGTGTTCTAGAAAATAAAACAGGAAAGGCCAAGGCAGTTCTGCTGTTAAGAGGAAACTTCAAAGGATTTATTTTTCATTGTCCTTGTCAATAAACTTGGGGCAAAATATTTGAAATTTAATTATTTTAAGGGATAATACCATCCACATAATCAATAAAAATAAATACATATTCTAAAAAGGTACTCAGGAGGTCTTGTCTAGGTTTCTGCCACTGTGATTTTTCTGAGGACTTAACTAATGTAAGCTTTATTCCCATCAGCGTAAACGGAGTAGGAGAGAGCTTGTCAAACAGAAGCCTTGGGACTGGGTCTGTTCCTTTCTTGGCTAATCTCATTTAAGGAGTAACTTGAATGTGGACAAACGAAGCTACCCTACATGCAAGCTAATCTGATGGCCACTCACGGAGTAACATAACTTACTCAACTGGCATCAAGTTGATGCCCAGCTTAGATGTGAGACGCTTTGAAGGCATTGACTACTTTATTCAAAAATTAAACTCCTACCCAGGCCATTGGATATACATGCTATCTGCTCAGAGAAGATTTAAATTTGCAAAGCCTCTCCATAGAGAATATTGAGATGCACTGGGTCCCAGGCTTGGTTTGAAGACCAGAGCCAGTTGCTGTGTACCGCAGTCAGCTGCAGGATGGACAGATTGAGTCTGGGAGTCCCAGCTGACGGAAGGATGGGCGACTAGGGTGCAGCTGGATCCCGGCAGCGCTAAGATGAGCCTCATTTCTTAAGTTATTATAAATGTTTGAGGATGGTGTTATTTGTTTCAGGAGCTGAACATCAACAACAAAGTTTGAAAAGACAAATAATTGCTACGGTAGGACCATGTGTTGCCTAAAATTTAACCAAACATTTTATCACAGAAAAGCCTTCTGAGCCATATGGTCCTACCCACCTCCTGAAAGACATTTATAGTTCTCTCTTTCCTATAAACAGTTTAAAGTAATCGTGATAAACATTCTGGGGAAAAGCTAAACTTGCATTTGCTATTCTCCTGTTGATTGTTTGCGATAGTAAGAAAATGTTTACGCACGCAGAGGCGAAGTTTATGTGGGAGGCCCTAATGCATATACCCCCTCCTAAGGTGATTTACGGCTCGTTTATGTTGAGAATGAGAAATAATGAACACGATTTGGGGGACTGACACAACATTGCAATAGCTCCTGTGTACTGAACTCTAGTGCTTAGTTCATCGATACGACATTAATCCCAAACAGAACGTATTAAGGAGCAAAGCATGTGCTGCCTCTGTTTTTTTAAACTTTTTATCTTTTTTTTTTTTTAGTTTTTCTTCCAGAGTTGACCAGAATATTGTTTTTCCAAGTGACAAAACATCAAGCAAATTGTCTTTTCAGAAACTTTGCAAATTTTTAAATATAGACCTAGAATCCTGGGAAACTTCAGAGTCATGGAAAGATTTAAATGAATTGCATATCACGAATCTGGGTGACTTTCTTAGTCTTTATTGGAATATGGTACTTAATGAGAGTGAACATCACAGGCAGTGGCATTTGGAAACTCAATGAGTAGCTTACAGAACCCAGGCCCCTGTCCACATTGTCTGCATGAATAAATCACCACGCAGTTGGCATCCATTTGGGGAAAATGGGTGGCTCAGCGGTTTCGGTGCTTGCCTGGCAAGCACGAGGACCTGGGTTCAAACCCCAGCACCATGTACACAACTGAGTGTTGGAGCAACTAAGGCTATGTGAAAAACTAAATAAAGTTGTTTCTCTCTTTCTAAAAAAAAAAAGGAAATTAGTAAGGATTGATAGTGAAAAATCAATATATTGTATCACAGGAACTCTTTCTTATTCTTAGGTAGTTGCAAGAGGCTCATATTGGACAGGAAGAAGTGGCAGATACTTTATACTCTTCAACTCAGAGTGAAGTTTGCATATTGGACTATCATCATCTACGTTTCAGATTTATCTTTTGAAACATGGAATGATTGTGGCCAAAGAAATGAACTCAAAGTTTCCCACATAAAAGTTTCTATATCAAATCACAATCTATCTTTTCTTTGCTTCCTTCCTTTCTTCTTTCCTCTGTCTTTGTGTTTTGAGACAACTCTCAAAAAGTCACTGGGATTACAGATGTGCACACTGTCCCTGGCTCACCAATCCATCTTTCAAGGATTAGCTATTGCCCATTTCCTGTAGCCTCCAACCTGTGTGCCCAAGACTTTGGCAAGCTTGTACTACTCATTATCTTTTGGACATAAAATACACTTCAATGCCTCTATGCCTTTATTCATATGGTTTTCTGGTCTTAGAAGATGCCTTTCCCTTTCCTATGTCATAAAATTTACTTTTCAGTTGAGGTCAACTCAGATATCACCCCTTGTGTAGAGCTGCCCCTTCTCAAAGTCAGCCCTCAACACTTCTGTTTGTAAAATTGCAGCAACAGGCATAGTCCCCACTTTATATGTGGGTCGGTCCTCTACTAGATTAAGAGCCCTTTTAAAGAAAATATAGGCTAATTATCACTATAGTAGGTGCTCAATTATATGTTTATTTCTGGAATCAATTTGATGAGAAAGAAGTCAGTTTGATAGGCTTATATCCAAAATTTATACTCCTCAAATAAACAAAGCAAAACATAAATCAGAATTGGAATTTAGGGTATTGGAAAGTATTTCCAATGATCCTGATTAAAAGCGAAATGTTCAGCTAAATAGGCCTAAACAGTCATTCAGGGTCAAGAAGCCTGAAGTTGCTATAAACAGCTCAATCTGGTCCCTGTCTTAAAGAACCTGAAAAGGTGTGCCCTAAATTTCTTAATTTGATTGCCAGAAGGCATTCAGTGGAGCCTTGCTCTGGTGATTGGGCAGGCAGACAGGATGCTGGGTAAAAGAAAGTTGTGATCAAGCACAGAGCCAGACTCTTCCAATGGTGAGATTTAAGAGAGACAAGATGTTTCTGCAGCCAAGTATAACAGGACTTCACACGTGCACTCCCATGCCATTCCACTTCAGGGAAGTTTAATATTATAATTATGATGACATCAAGGTATGGAACGGTACTGAGATATCCAATACAAAATGTCAAGAAAGATCTGTTCATTCTTTTCCATTTAAAAAATGTCATCATTTGTGTTAAAAAATAGTCAAGGGCAACTTCCAAAAGTTTTCTCCAGAGAGTTCTGGGCTGCTTCTTCCCTTCTAAGCTTACCAACCAACTTCTTTTTAGTTCAAAACTTGCACAGGCCCTTGAGAAATGAACAAAAGCACTGTGCTCAGCGGTACCTCCAGGCCATCAGCCTCCTCTGGTGCACCCTGGCTCCTCCAACCCACAGCCTGAGGCCCACGTCTCAGACTGCTCTGTGCTCTTTGCTTAAGCTTCATGGAATTCGCACTTTATGTAATTTTCTAAATCAACCTTAACTCACAAGGTTGTGGTGAAAATTAAAGTGTTGTTGAGATATGTAAAATAATCTAGCATGGTATCCCTCCATAAGTTTTACTCAAAAAATTATTCTATTCTTGCTTAGTCCCCTGATAACCTAAACTCTCTCTCTCTTTCCTCTATCACAGTCACATGCTCATCATGTTGCCAGATTTCTGGTAGAGATTATCATATCTCAAATTCAATCATAGTTCAATTACTTTGGCTTCAATAATCTCTTCCCTTGCCAGCCTCTTCCCATCCCAGACTTCATGTGCCAGCCATTTTGAACTTCCTGCCCTTCCCCAAATACACTGAGCTCTGCCATAGCTCGATTATTACACATTGTTTCTTTTTGAAGGATTGGCCCCCCTTTCCATTTTTTTTGAAAGTCACCCTCCACCATATTCTTTAAGATTTAGCTAAAATATCCTTCATCTACTTTAAAGCAGTGTATCCAATGTACATTTTTCCACTTTTTGATTTTATGTCTTTTCTTTTGAGCTATGAATTTCAGCACAAATGTTATTCATCTCTGATGTTGCCTAGTACATCACCGGACATACAACAAGGCTCAAACAAATGAGTGAGTGAATGGATTTTCCTGTGAAGTCCACTGTCAATGGACATATTGTTTTTAAATGAAAAAAAAAAAACTTACACTTAAAGAGAAGTGAAAAGTAAGTGTCAGCAATTTTGGAACTAAGTTTTGTCTTCCTTCTCTGATTCTTTCTCCTTCTCTCCTTCTCCAGGCTAGAGGGTCAACAGAAGTCCATAGCATTCTCTGCGTTTTAGTTCTAGCAACAATTAAATCTACTATGCACAATTTTAATCAACACTTGCCTCTGTACACCCCTTCCATCCTGTTAATTCTTTATACCCTTCCTAAATACACATACACGAATGCGCACCCACACACAAAATACACACACACACACAAATGCACACAATTCTGAAGATTCTCCCAAGATAATTCAATGTGATGATGACCTTTAAGATGAAGCTGAGGAGAATAAAAATGAATGCTTATAAAAACATTTTCTGTTGTCGCTGATGCTGGGGAATGAAAGGGTGACAGTGGTAGGACAGGAGAGAACTCTGGGGGAGGGTTGGAGGTGTGGAGGAACATCTACCGTAAAAGCTACAAGCCTCCCTCCTCCCTTTGTTTACAAAGAAAAAAAAATAGCTAATTGACGTAGGATGTGGGTGAGCTTGGTTTTCATCTCAATCCTGTTTTGCCTCATCTTGTGGTTGCTTTAGGAGCACATCAGGGCAATCATTTCCAGTGCTTTAGGGGGTAAAAAGAAATCAAATCAAATAACTCAGAGACCTTGGATCCTCATCTCAGACTCAGGCCAGATAAAAGAGCAATTTCAATTCCCTGGAGCTACTATTACATAAAAATTATGAAGTGTCAAATTCAAGATCTTGAGAGATTACACTAATTTAAGTTCTGGATGTTTTATTCCTATTGATAAAATAAAGAACCTGGTTAGCAATCCTCTTGAAACCAAAATTTCAAGCATGTGGCAACATTTATCATTGGCACAAAGTCCTGAGCAGGGAATTTTCAAATCCTCCTGGTGGTTTCTGTGTGTAATGATTTTTTTATCCAGGTGTGCACACCAACTTCAGTTACTGATAAAAATGAATTTATCCCTCTCGTTTCAACCAGATTATTAGTACCATAAGTAAATGTAACAATGATTTAACAATTGCTTCTATGGTATTACAGGAAGTTTTCTTTTTTTGTTCCATGTTAAACTATGGCTGGAGATTCAAACAGAAATGAATAGACACAACAATAAAATCCTGAATAATATCATCTAATTAAATACCTAAACCTTAAAGTAATGTTCTATTGAAGTTAATGCTCACCTGGAAAAAATTTATCCCTGAGATTCCTACTTTGAAAAGTCCTCATAGGGATTTATGGCAAGAAGGGCATCCTTTATTTTATCATGCAATTCTTTATAAGCCAAGTGTTATCTTTTAGAGAGACAGTAAGAGAGAGAGAGAGAGAAAATCAATTTTATTTAATTTTTCATGTGGCATTCCTTGCTCCGACACTTCCTTATGTATGTGTTGCTGGGGTTAGATCCATGTCCTCGCGCATGCCAGGCAAGCACTGTAACCACTGAGCCACCACTCTAGCCACCTGTTTTAATTTTTGACTGATATAAAATATTTGTACAAATTTGAAAGGTACAGTGTGATGTTTTGACTCCTGTATACACTGCATAGAAATCACTCAAGATAATGAACATACCCATCATCTTCAACTTCATCATTTCATTATGATGAGTATATTCAAATTCCTTTCTCCTAACTATTTTCACCTGGTTGCGCTATAGAATACCTATCAAACAATAACATTGATCTCATTGATCCATGTCTCTCCACCCCCCTTATTCTCCCTACCTTTTGGTAGCCTTATTAGGCTCTCAACTTCTATGAGATCAACTTTTGTAGATTTCACTTATGAATGAGATCATGTGGTTTTGCTTTTCTGTGCCTGACTTTTGTCACTTAACACAATATCCTCCAGGTTCATTTATGTTGTTGCAAATGACAAGATTTCATGCTTTCTGTGGCTGAATATTATCCCATTGGGTATATATATACCAGTTCTTTATACATTCATCTACTGATGAACATTTAGATTGATTCTGGCTGCTGGCTGCTGTGAATCATGCTACAATAAATATGGAAGTGCAAGGTCTTTTCAATATGTTGATTTCATTTCCTTTGGGTATATATACCCTTGTAGTGTGATTGCTGGATTATATATGGTACCAACTGTTATTTAAAATTTTTTGTTTTCTGTTTTCTTTGCTTTGGAAATGGCTAAGAGAACATAACATTAAATATAAGACAAATGTATCTACTTATATTTCTGTACATTGGCACCCCAAGATCACTTACCTACTTCCTATTTATAATTGCATATGATGTTCCACCATGGTGACTGACTTCATGGCAATCTTGCCCAGTGTCTCAGAGGGACAGATAATACCATTTCCCATTAAAACCAAGAGAAGGTTTCATTCTCTGACTCTGGTTATTTTCTAGAGCCTTTTGAACTTTGGTGTTCCTATTGTGACTGATATGGATAAAAATAAATTTATTAAAGATATTTTTAGCCTTCTGAGAACTAAATGTCCTTGGGTATGAGTTAAGAAAACTTCTTACCAAATTCTTCCCCAGGCTGCTAGATGAACCCAATGTGGAACGTGATTCATCTTGCCTGACCTTCCCTCCTGGCTCATTCCTGCTCAGTGTGGACAGGATGGGCATGACAACGAGAAGCCTCCTGAGCCTTTTATTCATTTCTTTCCTCCAATATTTAGTAAACCACTTGAAGACTAGGTTGGCAACTTAGAGCTATACCCTGTCTCAAATTTTTAAAAAAGGGACTGGGGATGTAGCTCTGTGTTAAAATATCTCCGAGGGTCAATCGCCAGTATCATTTTTTAAAAATAAATACAAATGTGACCATCCAGGTGTGGAGGAGTCCTAAGTTTTGATTGCATTACTACTGCCATTGGCAGTTATCTTTCTGCAAACTTCTTTACCTCCCTAAAGGTGCCTCTTGCTAGTTTATGCAAACCCTGAAGCTTAATGGAAAAGGAAGCCTATCACTGTGTCGCTTCTGAAGACATCTTGTCCACTTGGGGAAGGTTGACGCTGAATGAAAGAAATGTCATTTCAGATCGGATTCAGTGTGCAGAAATTTTGGGTTTAAAGCTTTTTGTCTGACACAAACAGTGTCCCACTGTGATATGATCTCAGTAGATATCTGTTAATATTTTCAACAGGAATATAAATAAACTGAAGCTTAATTCAAAATTCAACAAATTAGTTTGAGATTTGGTTTCCTTTCAAACCCCTATTCTGGGGATATAGAAATAAAAATCACATATCTTCACCACCATCCCTACAGGAGTGAAACTGAGAGCTAAGGGGTCTTCTAGAAGAACACCACTTTGAATGTAACAAAGCCAAGTTTGTACTCAGGAGTCTAGTGAGCCTCAGCACCTGAGAGGCAAATTCTAAGCAAATTAGGAATCCCTATGAAACATCTTCACTTTCAATGAATCCTGGGGTGGTTTGCGATAGTCAGCTGGGCCTCTCTTACTTAATCTTAAGAGATGTTATTTTGGATGTCATGGGAAGAAAATAAAGATGAATCCAGGTTATTCAGTCTAGGTAAGGAATGAATTCAAGAACAGGAAGGTGGGAAGGGGGGAAAGAACAGTTAGTATCACTGTGGCTCACAGTTTTAGAATGCTAGCTTCAAATCGGTGCTAATATGTAGGTCTTGAACTGCACATTTCAAGCAAACATGTCACCTACAACATGAAGTAAACAGTGAGACAAATCATGTCACTCAGTAATCTTGCAAAATGAAGAAATGTACCAGACAGAGTGTTAGGAGAGATTCACTGAAGTCAGGAGATGTGCCTCCCTCTGCCACCTTTATTTTTGACAATCATTATGTGGTCCTGGGGTGATGGTCATAGTTGATATTTCCTTCCAATGATATTCCTATGATGAGTACTTTCAATCTGAAATTCGATTTGAATCACCCTACTGTAAAGGCAATAGCTAGCAAGCACTTCTTTTGTTTGATCTTCCTCCAGAAGGAAATCAATCATAGACATTTAAAGTTAACCTTGAAAGTTGGAACTGATTAAGTTCAACCTCTTTAGAAGTGAGGTGGGTAAATCTCTGTAGGGGAAAATGAAAGTTTTTAAAAGGAGATATAATTTGTTAAAAGTGATATTTTTTATTGCAAGATTTGCACTAGTAAAAAACAACTCTTCTACCTCCAACCAATTATGAGACTTCTAAGTCCTTGTCGTGGCACTGGAGAACAAACAGAAAAATGTAATGAAAGTGCATAGGATTACCAAATATGGGGTCACCCTGTGGAAAAGGCCTGAGTCATGTCAGTCTATTAAACACATCAACTGGTTTAATGACTTGATTGATGTTGTCTTGGCTCTTTTACAAAGTAGAAAAAGAAAAGATGTTTTATCTATACAGAATTCCATTCAAGTAAGATAATTCATATATGGGAACACATTACAAATTTTATTGTGCATATCAAACTCCAGACAATATGGAAAATTTGTGTCATTGATATTTATCCAAGACAGGAATACACAAGAGAATTACTCTGTGAAAAAAATCTCTAGAATATTTTCTAGAGCCATATGTATTTTTTCCTCATTTTAAATTTATGAAACTTTATGGCAGAAATGCATTCCGGAAAGGCATGATTTTCTAGCAAATGCAGGATGTAATTTATTTCTAGTAAATGCAGGCCAATACTTATTTTTCTGCAGTACCTGCTGCTTTTCCCAACTTCATTTCTTGTTCAAGCCCTGTATTTCTTAACTGGATTCACCTTATTGCATATTTTGCATGAAATAATCCACTCATTCCTCTATTGCACTATTCCATTATGCTTCTATGATTATTATGAAAGCAAGTACATGGCTAACTTTACCGATTACTTGGGATGGGAGATGGATATGTGAATGATCTGGTAAATGCTGAGCCAAAGGTTTATGAGAATGCAAAAGACAAAGGGAAAGGCTTGGCCATTTAGCTTTCCTGCTTTTTGAGATAACCACAGTTCAATAATACTTCATTGAGTAGTTACTAAACTTCATAGAATATAAAGGATCATTTTTTTCCACATTTGGAAGCTATCCCCATACCTTGATTGACAGCCCTCTGAAAGAGTTGATTCAATGGAACCTGTTTTTTATGGCATGTCTTCAATAACTTGATTTTTATTTCTTTTTTTAATCAAAAGTACTATTTTTGGTACACACTAAAAGAAAGTTTTTGACCTAATCATAGGCTTTATGAAAAATCATCAAAAAGGGTCTTAACATTTTTGCGATTTTTTTTAAAGGATAAATCAATAGAATTTGGAAATACCTTAGTAGTAACTCAAGTTTTAACTTTCAAACCTTTCCTTCCAGGGACTTCCAGTGTTCTGCAGCCCTTAGTGTGATATTTCACCCTTTCCCTGTAGTGGAAATAAGCAACAATAGAGTTGCTTTGTGAGACAGAAAATGATGAATCCTTTCCAATTGAGGAGGACTTGGAAAGTGCCAAAGAGCCAGAGGGACAATGTAGCAGAAAACCGGATCTGATTCCTGTAGCTCCTAACGAACACAATTCTCTGAGCCTAGGTCCAGGTACACCTGAAGGAGGAAAAGTCTTTGAAACTCTGCAGCGGAGGGTCAGTATTGAGTGGGGAGAAGCAGATGTTCTTTCTTTGTGTAATCTTATTTCTCCTGTATTGCCCCAGATGAGTAAAGAACGTGTGTTTTCCCTGGATGACAGAGAGATGGAAACTATGGACAATTTGCCTTCTGTTTGCTTAGGGGATAAAAAGAAGGCATGAATCGTTATCTATGCCAAACATCAATGGGATAAGGTCTTTTTTGTGTCTGTTGTGAAGGGGAAAAAGTAACTAGCATTTATTAAGCACTGACCTTATACCAAGATCTTAACTAGGAGCATTAAATATGTTTTATTTTGAATCCTTACAACAACAATCCAGTTAAGGTCTTCTCATTTTTATGAGAAAATCAAGTCTCAGAGTTGAAAGTCATAAATGGGTAAAATCTAGCCTGGAACTCAAGGTCCACGATGCCTTCTGCATTGAGCTAGGACTTGGAGCCTGATGTTACTGTCAGATTTCTAGTTTCTGGCTCAAAAGGTGACTCTCAGTGTTCTCTCTTGGGACTTCAAAGTAAGGCTTCTCTCTGAGTTCAGGGACCACCCTTGAAAGGAGAACAATTGTCCTGATATTGGTATCAAAGAGTCAGAGGAAGGTTTGCAAGTTCCCAGGTGCATAAAATAAGTGACTCACAGAGCCAGGTATGTGCTGCCAGCATCCTGGATGTTTGCTGCCACGGAGATGATACAAACAGCGAGCAGGCACCTTTTATGCCAAGTCATTTGCATCTGGTTGTGTCATAGAAACCTAGCCTAAAGCGTGTACCCACTAAAACTATCAGGCAAAGAGTCTAATTTTGAATTGAAAAGTATTTTTTTAAGAATCTCTGAACATGAAAGCATTAAGAACCTTCTTCTCTCTGTGTTCTGTGCCAATATTTAAAACTGCAAAACAAAATAATTATCTAATAAAAGGGTAGGTATACCAATGAAAATGTGCCTGAATTTAACTGTGATTAATGAGTGTGCCTTTTAAAATGTGTGAAGAAAAAGTCTTCTCTTATGAATACACAATTGGAAAACAACTGCTGTTTATGAATTATTTTGGCTTTTTGAAAAACGTCAATTTAAAACCAGCATAGCCATGTTCAGGCAAATCGAAGACATGTGATATCTTTATATAATCTCACTGAGATATACCCAGCCCTTCATTTTAATTAATAACGTTACGAAAAGCAACGGTGGCTTACGTATTCTCTGTCTAAATGGTTCATTGAGTTATAGGCTCAATGAGTTTGTGAGGTCAGAACTCATCACCATGGAAACAATGATGTTATGGTATACGGTGGCACTCTTAGTCATAAATCAATCTTCTCTGCCTCATGTTGCCTAATCAAATTCACTTACATCTTCAAGAATTCATGATTAAAAATAATATTTGTTTTTAAAACAATCAGATATTAGCCAACTTCAAAACCAGAAATAACCACTTATAATCCTGCCATTATAAAGGTCATCTCATTGACTTTTCAGTTGTTAATCCTAATTTTAGGTCAAATGTAGATTTAATCTTTGCATAATTTTAAGTTAGCATAGGAAATTCACCTTTAAATTTTAATATTATAAGGTTTTCTATAATTATAATTTTTGTTGTGTATTTATATGGTTTGAAAGCAATCTTTTATGTCCCAAGTAATACAATCTGCTTTGCAAAATAAGTTTTGGGAAGTCAAGGTCAAGACTGTGAGAATGTTTTTACTGTGTCTTGTGGAGGGCATACAAGCTATTTTAATTTATTTTTTCAAGTTTTATAGTTACAGAAGAAATAAAAAAGTTATCTCTTTTTGAACAAAAGGCAATGAAACTTTAGAAAATACTGTCATGAGCTTGCTGGAAGAAAAGTAGCAAATAAAAATTTAGATATAATTCAGTAAAATGTAAGTCCCTGACGCAAAGGAACCACAAATTACAGTTTTGTATCCTCACTCCTCAGCATAGAGTAGGCGCTCAACAAATGTTACTTGAGGTGAACATATGAGGTGAACATACGGCTTGAGATTTAAACCAAATGGACAATTAGCCAACTTGTAATTTAGGATTTTGTTTATGCTGTGATTACAAAGGTTACAATCACATAACTTTAATGGAATGGATCTGTGATTCTTCGAATATGTAAAACAGTTTTACACAATCTAGGACAGGTTTTCTATCTGGAGAAAGTTTAGCTATCTGGTTGCCAGCTAAGTTGAAAATATTCTCTTAGTCAAAATTAAAATCTTTTGCTCTTTAAAAAAGAAACCCCAGTAAAGAGTTAAAACACATGTATGGGGGCTGGAGCAGTGGCTCAGCAGTTACTGTACTTGCCTGGCATGAGCAAAGACGAGGATTCGAACCCCAGCACCATGCACATAACTAAGCAATGAAAGTCACATGAAAAGTTAAATAAAATCGATTCTCTCTTTATCTCTTTCTCACACACACACTGTACCTGTCTCTTAAAAAATAAAAAAAGGACAAATATAGACTGGTAGAAATTATTTGTAAAACCCATATCCAAGAAAGAGCTGCTAAAAATGCTATAAAAATATATTTAAAACTCATCAGTCAGAAAAACAATCCAATTGGAAAATAGGTAAAAGTCACAGAGACATTTCACTAAAGAGGAATTACAGACAGCATGTAAGCATGTGAAAAGATGTCCACTATCATTAGCCATTAAGGAAATATAAATTAAAACAAAGATGAAGCATAGCTATGTATCTATCGGAGTAGCTGCAAAAAAAAAATAGTGGTAACAATAAATGTTAGCATAGATGCAGAAAATCTGGCTCACTGTCACTTTGTTGATGGAAATGTAAAATGGCATTTTGGAAAATATTTTGGTAGTTTCTTTAAAAACATTAAATATGCAGCTACTACAGGACTCACCAATTACACTCCAGCATTTATCTGGGAGGAATGGAAATTGATGTTTACACAAAAACCTGAACACGAATGTTTATAGCATCTTTATTTGTAATTGCTCAAAACTGGAAATAACCCAGAATCCTTCAATGAATGGTTGGGTAACAGCATGCACATAGGGTAATAGCATGCAGCAATCAAAAGGAACGAACCACTGTCACGCAGGGCAACCTAGGTAAATCTCCAAAGAATCAGGCTAAGTGCAGAATCTCCAAAGAATTATGGGAGTAGACAGAGTTAATATAAAAGTTACATACTGTTTGGTTCTGTTTATATAACGTTTTTGAAGTGACAAAATATTAACCATTACTAGGGCTTAAGGAGGGAGTGGGTATAGAAGGGAGTAAATGTAGCTATAAAAAGGGTAAACATGAAGGATCCTTGCAGTGATAACAATGTTCCGTATTTTCATCATGTCGATATCAGTACCCTGTCCTAGCTTCCCAGCTGTGCCATTGTGCAGTAGTCTTGCAAGACATTAGTATCAGAGGAAACTGGGTAAAACTTACTCTTTGCATTATTTTTTATAACTGCAAGTGAATCTACAATTTTCTCCAAAGACAAACTTTGATAAAAATTATTTTAGGGCTGGAGAGTTGTAAAGTGCTTGCTTGGCACCTGTGAGGACTCAGATTGATCCCTAGCACCATATACACAACTAAGTAGAGGAAAAACAGAAACCAGAAAAAGTAATAAAATAAACTCTCTCTTTCTCTCTCTTTCACACACTCTTGTTAAATTTTTTTTAAAGTGAGCATTATTTTAAAATTTATTGTTATAATTTCCAAAAACAATATAGTATATAAAAATATTGCTATCAAAAGTAACTATCTTATTCCCTGAGAAGAATTTACATTTTGGGAAACATAGCTAAAGAGGTATAATAAAAATATCTAAAGAAACGTGTTTCAATTAGATGTTTCCTATCGAAAACAGTACAAATAACATAATGAAACTAGTAAAAAAGGATGGTATTATTGTTGGTAATTAAAATTCTGAATTTTAGTTTTAAGGACAGTCTTCATTGATAAGAACCCCCAACTACAACTTCACAGTATAGTAAGATATTTTGCAGCCTAAATATTGTGCCTTAGGCTGTGAACATCAGCCCAAGGAAATGAAGGGAGACATCTGGCCAAATACAGAAGACTCTGGGATTCTCAAAAGCTTGTTTCTTCATCAGCAAGCTCTGCTGAGCATGGGGAAGACATAGGTGAATCTGGAGAGCAGTCGACGTGTAACAAGGAGAGGAACACTTTTCCAGTGTAGCATGGGAAGTGCAGTGAGAAAAACATGGAGGCACATGGAGGGACATAGAGTTCAGAATAGCAGCTGGGGGAGGCTGAAGAACGGGAGAGCTTTCAAAGATCAGGTTGAACAGTGAATAGGTGTGAGTCAGGTTAAAAACAAAACCAGAAACACACTCGGAAAAGCAGCAATCATCATATTGTGTTGCTGTATCATGTGCCTGTGTGCACACGTAACAATAAATCCCACTATTATGTATAGTTATAATGCAATAAAAATACAGGAAAAAAGCCAGTCCAGAAGAGGAAGTTCCTGCAGTCTGGATGTGGATAAATTCTAAATCTGAGTGAGTTTAGGAAGTAGAAAAGTTCCATGATAATGGCTAAAAAATGTTAAGCCAAACCTCTTCCACGACTCATGTACACATGACACTGCAAGGAACCCGCACATGTGTATAGTACCAAACTGGCTCCTTGCCTGGCTCTGAAATGTGACAGATTTGTGAGGGATTTTTTGATGATGAGTGTACTATAACACAGCACAGATTTTGTTATTCTTAATACCGTCTCTGTGTGTGTGTGCGCACGCACATCCGTATCTGACCTTGAAAAGTCTAGTTTACACACTGTTACACAGACACCTTTACCTTTAAAACATTTAAATATTTTAACAATTTTTCTCTAAAATATTAAGCATTACAATCTCTATTAATTCACCAGAATCACCAGGTGAAGGAAAGAGATGTACCGTATTCAGAGTTCTGGGATCTTTCACCCAGACCTAAAGCACACAGTTTCATCATGACTGAATGGTGACAATCTAATTGACAATGGCTGTACTTGCAAAAGACCTTGGCATAACTGTCCATGAAGAAACGCTTTTTCAGTGACGGGACTCCTGTTTACATGAGTGCTCTAAGATGGAGTCAGTAAAGATAAAATCTCAATCTGGAGGTTCCTTTATATGTTCTTTTTTGGAGGTCTTGAAAGGTCACTTGATAACTATGAAGGCAATTTCAACTTCTAATCCTTTTACAAAGCAAATTATTTGTTGAAAACTTTACAAGTGAAGGTTGAGGAATAAAATAAAAGTATACCCACCTAGTGATAGCATAAGGTTAGGACTTATTCTAGAATTCAAAGGATGGAAATGATAGATGGATAAGAAACATTCATTTTGAACAATGAAAACATGTTATCAATAACAAAAACTCTTCCTGTACAAGCACTGGCATGTACCTATGACAATACATGGCAGGTGGATTTTACTACATTAGGATGTACCAAAACATCCTGGAGTGCATTGGAATCATTTAAAAATTATGAATTTTATTGTCTCCTTTAATTCTTTAAAAGTTTGAAGTAACTTGATTTTATTTTACATTTTTACATTAAAGAAGTTACTGCCTGAAAGCGTTTGGGAAAGAGGTCTCTTAATTTGCTTGGCAAACGTAAAACACTGAGGTTTGTAGACTATGAACCAGACACTTTCGTAGAACTACCTACCAAGCAAACAGCATGACCACTACTATAATAGCTCGTAAGTACTCCAGCAACAGCAGAAGGGACCTTCACAAAAATATCTCCATTATGCAAAATACTCTCACTCTGCTTTTGGTTGGCCAACTGGAAATGTTCTCAACAGTAGCCCTACACAAAGCAATTAACTCATTGACTTAAGATATTACCATTTTTGTGTGCTTTATTTTCCTTCAGTTTGGCTAGAGGTGCTTTGGTTATTGGGAAGAAATTCCCTCAAACACCTCTCAGATAGGTGGACACCCTGGCCCAGCCAAGCAACAGGCAAATCAACAAGACACGCTCGAAATGATGCCGGCTCCCAGATCCAGAGTCACATGTGAACCCAGAAGGCTCTGATTCAAGAGACATTTGCTGAGATACCTGCTTCCCCATTTGCCTGTCACCTTTCTTCACCCATCCTAAATTTTAACAATTAGAAAAAACACAGGCACAGTATCTAGAAGGTCGCTGTTACAATGCACCTGACAGGAGACAGTGATTACCGGCTATTTCTCAGTGTTGCCCTTTTAACAATTAGCATGTCAAACGAGTTAACTATCACTTTGGAAAATGTAGAGGACCTGGAACTGAGGCTTGGGCTTAGTGTCATTGGTGAACAGGGAATAGAAGGAGTGTGGACACCTGGGAACTCACTCCAGAGGGCTGTGACTCCAGGAATGGGTCCTGATCTAAGCTACTGAGGCCTTAAAAGTTCAATGAGTCAGGGAACCTAAGTGATTCAATCCCAGTCCATCACATATTATTTGGAACCTCATTTATTTTCATTTGTAAAATAGGAGAAAATCCTATATATTTTTAAAAGGACATTGGTAAAATTAAGAGACAGAATAGTGCTTTTAGCTCCCCAACCTGGTTCCTCACACATGGTGGCTGCTTAAGAAATATTTTTGAGGGGCTGGAGCTGTGGTTCAGCAGTTACAGTACTTGCCTGGCATGCACAAGGGTGTGTACAGCACCACGTACACAATGAAGTGTTGTGTCAGAGCAACAAAAGCCACTTGAAAAACCAAATAAAGTTCATCCTCTCTCTCTCTCTCTCTCTCTGTCCTCTCTTTAAAAAAAGAAATACTTTTGAATTAATAATATACATGAGACATTTAGATCAATGAAGTCTTAATCCACACAGAAGATTCTCAATTAATTAAAAATTTCCATCTAAGTTTTGCTGTGAAAAACATTCTGAAAACTGTGCCCAGCCAGTTCGTGTTATGACAAAACTGTCTTCTTCCTGACAATGGTCTTAGCTCTACTGAGACTCAACGTTTACATTCCTAGGAAGTAGAGGTGAACTCTAGCGTCCATTCAGAGTCACAGAGGTGAGAATTGTTCTCTGGGTTGCCAGGAACCGAAACAATACAGTTTACAAGACAGAACGTTTCCCACTTATCTGCTACACATAGCATTTTCTATTTTAGTCCATTATTAATCTATAATTATTCTTCTTTGTGGAGTTGAGAAATCATAGCAGGAGGTTACATTGCTTAAAGAATTCATTCTTTCCTGAACAAGGAAAATTGGAAAAAATACAAGCCCAAAAGGTAGAAGCGCCTTCCCACTTCCTGAGACAATCTAAAAAGTCTGCAATAAGCTCAGTTTCTAATAGTTTCCACAGTTCTGCTAACTGGACATGCCTAATTTTTCTGCCACAAGCCTGGTAAGAATTGCCAAAATCTGTAATCTCTCTCTGTCCTTTTGGGCCCCTATCACCTCTTTGTAATTGCAGGCCACTGGAGTGAGTCGACACTTCCTCCAGAGACTCGCTTTTCTCTTTCATTCTGACATCTTCCCGATGTCTCATCACTTGTTCCTTCCATCTGCTGCAATGCTGCCTGGTCCTCAATCAAAGATGATAAGAAACAGGGCCCTGGTATGTCTTACCCAGCCTACCGGAATTATCACCACCCAGAACTGTGACCGTCCATGTTGATATTGCTCTGGGGGCAAGCGATTCGTACATGAGCCATTACTCTTATCCTGGTCCCACCCTCAGCATCCATTCAGAAATTCAGGGAGTGTGGCATACTATAAATAGAAATAGAACAGATAACTTCCCCCAAATACTATCATCCCTCTCTTCCCTCTTCCCTTTGATGACCTGTAATGGGAAATTTAATTTAATCATCCCTTAACGGACTACCACTTAAAAACTCCTCCTCCTCCAGGCTGAGATTTGCCAAGAATATCTAGGGTCATTCCAGGGAGGACAGATAGCACTTTCTTGTGATAATAATATAGTGTGCTAGAATGGAAAATGCATGGACTTTACTGTCCTGCAAAAATCAGATCCAAATTCTTTATCTGCCTTTGAACTAGTGGTCTTGGGCAAACTGCTTGAATTATCTTAGGTTCAATTTATTTATAAAATGAGGACAATCAATCATATCTTTTTGTAGGGTATTGAGGGCTAAATGAGTTAATAAACGTACATAAGCTTAGAACACTCTTTAATGCATAGTTAGCTCTCTGTACAGTCCATGTATTTTTTTGTTTCTCCTGTCTCCTGTAATTTTGTATCACTCTCTAGTAGGGATAGGCCCAGGGCCACCTAAGGATAGCAGTAATACCAGGTGTATTTCAAGGATCCCATTCTCCCTATCTATGTCCTGACAAAATATAACACCTTTCCCACTTGCTAATTGAAGAGGACTAGTCCACATTAGAAATTCACTGTTGTAAGCTTGAGTTTGGTTATTTATCTTCTAGCACAAATGTCCCTAGAAAGGAAGACATGAAACCAATAAATAGTAACGTGTTTCATTTAGGAAGGAACACCTTTTACCCATGGCATTCCTTATTTCATCTTAAATAGCTTTACAATCCTATAAGGCAAACATTAATCCCTCTGACAATATTCAGACAGTTAGGATCATAGCAATAATCAGAGCAAAAATGGATTTGAAATTACAAGGTCATTACTTTTTTGTTTTTAAAACAAAGAAATGAAAAAATCTAGTGTTGACCAAGAGGTAATCAATAAAATTATATTTAATTATGATTAAAATATTTTGTGAAGATACAAAATAAGCGTACACTAGGGTATATGAAGACACCCTTTCCAAGGCGGCTCCTGACCTTGACAACAGGTATCTATGATGAACTCTAGGAATATAAACTCTCTCTTGAAGGTTGGTCTCTTGAAGGCTAGTATAGGATGTGACAGTTTTGGTAAATGTGGACAAAGTTGCCAACAACACAAAGGAAAGTATAGACTATAGGGGGAGCTGCTCTTGGCAAGGCTGAGGGTAAATGCAGACGAGGACATGTGGGTTCTTGCTGATGGGCGAGGGAGAAGGAGGACAGAATCCCTGTGAAAGTGGAGAGCCTATCCTAGGTCCCTGACGTCTTTGCTCATCACAGCGTGCACAGGTATTGTAATCATCATGCAGTTTTGTCTCGAATGCCTTTACATATTACACAGTTCACTCAATATAAAATATAAGCGATAAGCTGGAGGACAGTACAGGCCCTAGGATCAGAAAGATCCAGATCTGAATCTCATCTCTGCCACTCATTCATGTGGTGAACACAGATAGCTTAATGAATTTCCTCAGCCTTGTGTGGATTGTGTGTGTATGTGTGTGTGTGTGTGTGTGTGTGAGAGAGAGAGAGAGAGTGAGAGAGACAATATTCACTTCACAAGGTCATGTAAGAATTAAAGGAGGTAATATACTTGAGGGAAGACAGTTGGTGCTCAATAAAGACTAGTTATAATTATCTCAGAATCATCTCTAGACTGTGAGCTTCTGGGAGACAGGGACTATTTCTTATTCGTCTTCATATCCCTGATGCCTCCTCTAAAGTCAGTGCTCAACAAATGAATGATAACTGATGTTTAAACTAACATTGGGAAAAATGTTCCTGATATGCCAAAAATAAAATTGCATTTCAACACAAGATGCAATCAGATCATGCATGTCTGTAGTAGCAAATGAACGTTTTCTAGTAAATGCCTGCCTCTTTAGTCAATGCTTCTGTAATTCATCATTTAAACAAAATGAAAACTGTGGTCACCATTTTCAGGGATGAGCATAACATAATGTGTGTAAGTTGTCAGGTGCAATAAAAAGGACTCAAATTACTTGGAGGTAGCTCAGTCCTGAGCTTGGATGGAAATACTCCAATATCAGGAGGCCTGATTCTCCACCTTCTTTTCTCTCACCTCATTCCATGGCCCCAAACTCCCACCCTTTGCCCACATTCTGTCTATGTTAATTTGGTAGGGTCTCTTCTAGGAGAAAGCAGAACACCTTAATTACTGCTCAGAGGCATGGTTCTAGATTTCTCTGTTTCCTTAAACATAGTGAAGCAAGGGGAATATTCTAACATTCCCTTTCTTCACTCTGATAATCCTAAATTCAAGGAAGGGCAAATTCTCAAGAGGACCATGAAGGGTAAGGCTTTCTCTCATCATTGGAAAGGGATTTCCTGTGGACTGAGAATTTGGCCTTAGGTGATTTTCTGTGGTTCACTGAATGAGTCAAGATTAGGTTGCAAAATCTACCAACAATAATAGTAGCACTGTCCTAAGGCTGGAGACATGCAGATTTTAAAATGAGGCTATGATAGCACAGTCAAAAGAAGACTGTGTTGATTTTACCAAAGAACTTCTTGGCCATTTGAACATATAGTGTGTTCGGTTTCCATACACACAACACACTCAGGTTTAACCCCTTTGATCTGCCAGAATAAGATGAGAGAAACAAAAAAAATGTACTCTTTATAAATATGCATTTTAAAATCATTTTTAACTTACATGTACTCTTTAAAAATTTACATAGTTTCAACAAAGAACAATGATAGAACACAGAATTCTGGACATGGAATTGCAAGGAGTAAGTGGACGGATGGTAAACCAGATAACAGATGTAGTCTGCCCCATGTTTAAGAAGAAATGTTCACATCGTTTGCAAGAACATCTTGTATTGTCAGGTTATAACATTGCCCATACATGGATATCAGAACAAACCAAAAGAGAGAAAAATGGGGGGAAACGATTAAAATGAAGCTCTTATTCTCTTCTGTAGGAAAACAAAGGATTACTTCTTCCTGGATTATCAGCTATGTATATCTAGTCCAAGTCATGTTCTAACAATTACCCTGTAATTAGGAACGTACGTATCTGCATACGCTATTGCCAATGTGCCCAGGTATTTTACTGGCATTACTAATCGGCATATGGCAGGGAAGAACCGCTAGCGGGTAGGAGGCTTCCCAGTGTTTGGGCCGAAGTGGTAAAAGAAGGCCGGGACTATGTAAGATGAGGTAAAGACTGGTTCTAGACAACTGAAGTTTGTCACATTTCAGTCAACTGCAGCAAACCTGAAAGTCATTACTTTTTAGGACCAAATTCCCGTTTGAGTACCATCATTCTACAAAACACAGAAAAGAAACTTTGGGTAAATCTGTTGTATATTACCAACTCCATTCATATTATGAAACACACAGTCTGTTCCTTTAGTTTAGTTGAAAAAACCTACATTTCACTCCATTTTCACCTACAGACCACTAAGGTCCAACATTACTATGCCAATATGTATAAGACTATATTAATACTGATGCACCCAGTGCTCACTTATAAAAATTTTAACAAACAGGATGGACTACATGAGCTCCCATATGGTGTACTAATGTATGCTTTCAGGAGCAGGCTAAATATGATTAGGTCCTACCCCCAAAGCAGGACAAAAATCAACAACTTAACCTGGTATGAGAGTCTGCAGAAATTTCTGTAAGTCTTAAACCAACTAGTCAAGATAGGGCAGATCCAACAGAAAGACATCTTCAAGAAAGGTCAAGAGGTCAAGGACACCCCCATTACTGTTGCTGAAAAAGAGCTGAGTTTCCACCAGGATTGCCAGAGTGCTGTCCTGAGCACTGGCTTCACAAACTTTGTGCATAGAGGCGTCTCTGCACCTGGGACCTAGTTTTAGGAACTGGTCAAAGTAAACCAGCAACTAACTGAGCAGAAGAGGGCTCTGTAACTTTCTGCAAATGGTGTTCTTCCTGAAGCAGGAAAACCTGGAGTTCTCTGGCTAATGATAGCTCTAGAATGAGTCTTCATTTAAGCCTATGACTGAAATCTGCTTACAATGTCAAACAACATACCAACAATGAGACTCTAGTTTAGAATTAATAAAGGTGATTTCCACAAGCACTATTTCCAGGGTGGTGTTTTAAAAGGGATCGACAAAGAAAAGAAAAAAGAAAAGAATTCACTCAAAGCGATGCTGCTAGCATTTGACGGAGCGGTATATTTTATTGTCTTTCACCTCCTGGGGTGAGAATTATCCTTACTAAGACATTCCAGTCAGTCTTGGATTTAGGTGTTTTGCCACTAAGATGGCAGTGGAAGTGACCTGTGTGTCTAGGTGGAAGCTGAAGACATAGTTGGGGTTCAGCCCTGTCCTTGTCTTTGCGGTGCTGAACATCAGATTTCAAAAGAGCAACACCTCCAATTCTGTGGGTCCTGTACACAGTGTGATGTGGAGCAGAACCTATAAGGGACATGTAACATAACTGAAAAATAAACTTTGGTTCTTGTAAACTGCAGATTTGGGGGTAGTTTCTTACCATTGAACAATTTAGCCTATTCTAGCTGAAACAGCAACTTGGAAGAAAACAATTGTATAGTGGAAACTGCTTCTGTTCAGATTGTGTTTACAAGTTGCCCAACATAAGCAATTAAACATTTCTCCACTTCCTGGATGTTGAGCATCTTTTCCCAATAGGCAACTGAAAGAGACTTTCTCCTGCCCCACACATTAGAACTACCTTAATCATTAGTTCACAAACTGTGATTTGACTCATACAATGTGATTTCAACCTGATCAAAATTTTCCCTCATTGATGAAGGAAGGAGTCATCAAATTTGCAATAGTCACAAAAGGACTAAAAAAACCCTCTACCAATGTGTGGTTATACCCAAACATCCATGCAAGAAAATCAAATTATGTATGTGAAGAAATCTACAGAATGACTGACATATTGAACAGGTTAGGGGCACTGAGCTGCGTTTGGTGCTCTGCCCCCCCCCCCACAACTCCACTGCTATGAAGGTTTGCAAGTTTGAAAAAACAGCCTCTGTGTCCCTGTGAGGTTTTCCGAATTGGTAGGAAGAGGTCTGTGTGGCTGTATCCCAAGGAGCATAATCAGGGCCATAGAACACAGGAAAGAGCAGTAACTGTAGGCAAGAAGCCATTATATTTAATGCCTTTTCAAAAAAAAAAAAAAAAACCAGGACATTTTTGCTGATTTCCTTGTGATTTTTCAGGGAAGATACATTGGAAAGCAGTATGGTAGGAAAAAGTCACCAATGTCATTAAAGCTTTCCTGATTGTTCTATAGGCGTAAAGAGTTAAAATTACCCCACATGTGGAAGGACAACAGATGGGTGCATTCTGATGACTTATAATTCTGGATAATAAAATGACCTAAGACTCTATTTAGAGAAATAGAACAGTTTCTTTGGGGCTGTTTACAGACTTAGAAATATCACGATAAGCAAATGCAGGCAGTTCAAAGGAAGATTAAAAAAAAAAAAGGACAAGTGGATAAATAATGACCTGATGTTGTTGCGAAAATGTAGTTAACTCTTGCATTGTTAATATAAACACAGATGACCTTTGCATTTGCTCAACTTTCGTCTTAAGGCAGGAAACAGCAACTGATCTTTATCGGAAAAGTACAATCTTCCACTTGCTTCTGCTGCACTGACATTATGGTGTATGTCAGAGCATAGCAATGTCACTATCTTTCCTAAGCACATGCTGAAAGCCTGATAGGCGCTTGAAAGAGAATCTTATCCTGGGCATATGTTTTGTGTGTCACAGAGACTATAGGAAGCAATGTGTATGTGTAGGGTGTGGTGTTGAGGCTGGAGGTGGTGCTGAGAGAAAGAAAGGTCAGTGACCACATTTTTCGTATATTCATCGATTCATCATCTTTACATTTAAACATCATCTAGGGTAATGCTTACACCTAACAAACAAATAAGCAAATGCATAGGGCAATTGTTTTATATAGTAGGGTAGCTAATGAGCCCTATATTTAGACATCCTATAAAATAAAATAGTCACAATGAATTATGAATTGCACAATATTTTGCATCAGAAAAGTCTCAAACATATGAACTGTCTTTTCTCTACTTTGAGTAAAAGTGGATTCAGGTCTTTTTTCTTTTACAGTGTACACATAAGCACATATACATTCATCCAACTTTAAAAACGTGCACACTGATGTACAGGTCAGGTGATTCATAGGAACCTAGGGTAACCAATGAACCTTTGCTCTTCTCTCTTCACTGGACATTTACCTAGCTGTTATTTCATAAATTTTCCTCTAAACAAAGTCACCTAAAGTGACCTTTCATTTCTTGCAGCATAGGCCATTTGGTCTGGGCTCTGAAACAGATCTTCTTGATATGGAACATATTTTGATTTTTCTTGTTTTTAAGATGTTTCTTACCTACCATAACACTTGTGGAAATCATCTTTATGCTTCTTTGTAGCCATTATATGGGATACCATAATCCTATTTCCCTGGACCTACTATAGGATGACTTTCCATGCGTTCTACCCACTGCATCCTGGTCTGAGAAGCTTTCTTGTTGAAGGGCCCTTAGTTCCCTTTTCTAGTTCCCAGCCCTGTCTCTGGGTATGCACCCAATGGTGGTAGCACAGATGTTCCCCTTCCTATTCCAGAAAACTTCATCTACACTTTTCCTTAAGCCTCTAGCCCCTCTATTATATACCTTACCATATAGAAACTTTGCATGATGGACGTAGTTAGTACCTATTCAATCAGAAACAGTGCTACTATCATCTTAATCACAGGTGGACGAACTTTTCTATAAAGGGTCAGATAGTTTTTGGTTTTTGTGGGAAATATGGGCTCTGGGAGGCTGTTATAATTAAATAACTCTGCCATGTAGTATGAAAGCAGCCATCAATACAAACAAATGGGTGTAGTCCAATAAAACTGACACCTGATCTAAATCAAATTGTCACCCCTGGCCATTACAAATTGTAGTCTCACCCTGATGAAAGCACACATCCTGATGATGGCCTTCACACGTTCCCCTGGATTTATTTAATTATGGAGAGATAATTATTGCTTTCTAAATAGGACTCCAAACAGCTATTAATAAAATTGACATTATCTCAACTTTTTCTGACCAAAAGCATTTATTGTATGGTATTGGTATTGGATACAGATGCCACCCCCAAAAAGTCTGTATTTAAATGTTTTCTTTTATTCTTTTCTTTGAAGCTTAGGTACTATTATTCCATTTAGCCTTCTTCAAAGTCAATGGCACCTACCATGCCAAGATAGGTAGGAAAAACACTACATATATACAGTGAATCATAGAAATTTAAAGCTGTGGAGCCACTTCTTAATGATTGTCTAAAATGTGCCAAATATTATTATGTGAGGGACAATCATATCTTACCTCATTTATCCTTGCTGCATCTTATAGATGAAGAAACTAAAGTTAAAATATATGAATCGAATTGCCTGAGATTCTAAAACTAGTAAGAGACAGATCTGGCACTTAAACCAGGTCTCTGACTCACCAAAGTGAGGAGGCCTCACCTTGCTCTTCACTTACCAGCTTTCCTGATTCCCAATCCACAAAACTGATATCAGTGCTTTTGATCTAATTGAACCCTAAAGAGAGTACCCTTAATTAACATTCAGGGTAAATATTTGGGGAAGCCATAGTAAAGTGAGTTGAAGCAAGGGTCCTGTGTGTGTGTGTGTGTTTGTGTGTGTGTGTGCATGCATGTGCACATGTGTGTGCATATCACAAATGCTAATGATGACCTAGCCCCTTCTGACAGGACTGGGATGTCTTGGGACTGGAGGCCCTGCACAAACCCTTTCAGTATCTGTCTCCACTCATACTGGTCCTTTATTGTAAAGCTTTTATCATGCTATTGTGGATGCCACAAGCAGAGAAATTATAGAAAAACAGAGCACACATAAGCTCAGGGAACAGACTGGAGAAATCAGAGCTCCGTCTTGGTTACAAACAGAATTTGAGAAATCTAAAGCAGGGCATGTAGATGTTCCACCCATACCCAACTAACTCGAGCAGCCAAGTACACCAAGACACCATTGCATGGTTATCTTCTGGAACATTATCCAGAAAAAGAACTCAGGAGCCATGCAGAAGACATGAACTTCTAGATGAATTCCAAATACCAGGTTTCCAAATGTTGGCTCTAACTAACTTCCTCATTATTCTACTATCTGCAAGGAATTTGAAGAAAAAAATCATCATGGCAGGGTTCCAAACTGATCTATTAACAATCTGTCAGAAAACTCTGGATAGATGAATTTTCCTGAAGGTAACTCACAGTAAACCAGTCTGGGTGTCTTCATGGAAAACTATAACCAAAGCATGCATTTGAAAATAATATTGTGTGTGTGTGCATGTGTGTGTGTGTGTGTGTGTGTGCATATGTGTGTGTGTGTGTGTGTGTGTGTGTATTGAGGAATTGCCCTCTGGTATAGGCATCAGGGGAGAAAGTTCTAACTTTTGTATTCAGATAATGCTGACCCCTTATCTTTGAATTATTTGAATACTTGCCCAAACATATGTTTGCTTTCATGAAGACCAGACCCTGTAAATCTTGGCATAATCCATCAGTGAAAGGAAAAATAGGCTGCCTTGTGTGTGGCTGGGTAATAAAGATGAAACGATTCTGATGAAGTGTGAGGTCTTCTCAATTACCTGTCCTGGAGATAATAACCTTGCACACACATCGAAACTGAAAAATATGATGGCCGAATGCAAGGTGATTAATATGTCTCCGTGAATCCAGTGCTGCAGGCCACCCCATGAAGCAATTTCATCTGTAGAGCAGTGGTGTTTTTAAGATGCTCCTCTTAAGCATGGTCTTTGGGCTACAACAGTCTCTCTTTTATAAAGCATACAGCTAACAACTGGTACTATATCACTTGGGACATCCCCCAACACTTGGGACATCCCCCAAAGGACTTCCAAAGGACTTTCCAGGTGATCTAGATCATTGGAAGTGTAAATGAGAGAGTAATTTAAACCACGTGAAAGTTTGGCTTCTTTTTCGAAAGTACCGGAAAGCCTCTTTGTATCATATTTAGTTATTACACATATTCAAACAGTGTGCTGTGAGTTAAACCAGGTCCCCTGACACGTAACAATTGCATTTGGTTACAGCATGGTTAGAATTGAACATAAAAGCCATTAGGCATTCCATTTCCCTATCAGTTTGGCAAAGATCTAAAACATTGACAATACCCAGCATTGGCAAGGTTGGGGTGAAGCTGGCGCTCTCTAACACTGTGGGTGGAAAGTAATTTCACGTGTCTCTTCTGATAGGTTGATTGGCAATATGTTTAAACATACAAAAATCTCTAAATCTACTGTTCCAACAATTCCACTTCCAGGATATTATAACAGAGAGGAAATGGGTCAAAGGCTCAAAGATAAATTTCAGAGGTTCATCAGAGCATTGTTAGAGCAAAAATGCTATAAACACTAAGTCTATCAGCAGGATTTTAGTAAGTGGATTAAACAATGGTGTATAACCACCCACAAAATATTTTGCAGATAAAAATAATATTGTTACCTATATTCATTGATATGGATACTCTCAATGACATTGTGAGAATTAGAAAAGAAATGAAGAACACGTTATGAAACAATATGTTTAATAATGTTTTTGCTCTATTTTATGTTCTGATTTTTTTGTAACTGTACTAGTTTTTCTTATCAGAAAAAAATGAGAAACACAAAACCAGTTTAGATGATTTTTTCCCCTCTTCTAGCACCTGCATTAAAGATATCCCACTGTGTATATTAAATCATTTGCATTTTCCCAAGGAAAGCACCATCACAAAGCATGAAGCACAGGAAGAAAGTAAGGTTTGGGTCTGCGGCCGATTGGTGCTTACTGCATTAGCTGCTCCAAAGATAGAGGAATCGATAACTCGGCTCTAATAGCTTGTTAATCATCACACTGAACTTAAGATTCACTTTTATAAAACAATCTTGGAACGGTAATAGCCCTGTGTTCCACAGTGCTTTTCTTTCTGAGGGCTTTATTAACATGACCTCACCCATCATGTGGCATGCCTGTGTACTCTAGCTGCCAGCAATTACCTTCCATTTTAAAGAGAGGAGCTCTAGTCTGAGAGGGCCACCTTCATCCAGAACCTACGAAAGGTATACTGGAAGAGGACAGGCACAGTCTTTATTTTTCTGCATTTTGGTCAACGTTTGATGGTCAGTACTATCCCTCTGCTGAATCACTGTCAAGGGAGCCAAATTTTGAGCATCTTCTCACGTTTGATCCCATTTTGTTCTATTCCTTTAAGCCAGTAGTTTTGATTCAGATCAATTTCTCTTTTCCTCTCTCTCCCTGGAGTCTATGATACAGGGTTTAGACAGGTCTGGTTTGGAGTGGGCATAACTCCATAAATGTCGTCAGAAGGTCCGCAATGTGACAGTGTTGGAAAGCCCTGCTTGGGTTAAAACCTGACAAATTCCTGCATGGCCAGTAATCCCACTTTGAATTGGACATAGAGAGAGATGAGTGCAGTCAACCATCATCAAGTGGCAGAAACCAAAGGAAGGCACATCTAAAGAGCTTTTTGATGTGGAGCCCATGGCTTGAAATGCTCATCACTCTCCTTCAGCAATTCTGGGCAAGCCATCTGGAAAAGACCAGAAGGAGAAGTGCTGCATCTTAAAGAGGAAATCCAAAAAAGGGAAGTTGGGGAAAATTTTCTTTCTCTTTTGAGACATCCAAATAAAAGGTTGTACTGAGAGAACAATACATAGCAACTCGCTCTCCTGAGAGCAAGTGAAGCACAAGACTCCAGTAAACCATAAAGGAGCATGACCCACCCCCTGGGGGCTGCAGGATCTTTGCCTCTGCCAGGGGAATGTTCTCACTGAAAGTCCTTTGCATGCGTGTGCACAGTCTGTCCTGCTGCCTGGACATAAACAGAGCACGAGTGGTTGCGTGGACTCTCTAGACCCTGACCCTCATGAGAGGATCACCTTCTGCTGGGAAATAACCGGAGTTAGGCACTCAAGAGTTCCCTGATGCCATTAACAGGCTCTGATTCTTTCCTGCTGTGCTCTCATGGCTCATCTGTTTACTAAGACTATCAAAATAGGAGAAGCTCAATATAAACAAGGTGTAAGAGGACAATAAGCAATTTTGCCATGGGTTTTGCTAGACTACGAAAAAAGACAAATGATGTCCTGGGTTTGATCCCCAGCACCAGAAAGAAAAAAGCAGCTTAGTCTTAGCAGCTTTTGCCAAATAGTAGGCAGATATTAACAAGGTCAAGTGCCACAAGATCCTTGAATTCCCTGTGATTCAAGTAGAGCTGCAAATGGTCTCTTATATCTTTCATATTTGCTTATCCAACACAGAAGCTTAATTATATTGATTATTATTTGTATATTCCCACCTTCAAAGTCTGATCCTTAAGAAAAACTAAAAAAATCCATCTCTCAAGAACTGAAACATATTCTTAAGAAAAGCACAACTACACAGTATCTGACTTTCCTGTGTTGGAAAAAAACCTATTTTCCACGGATTTGAGTTGTCTTACAGATTCAATAACAGAGTTTCAGAAAAAGAAGAAGCACAACTATGTTAAATGTACACATCAATTATTCTCTGTTTATAAATGTTGAAATGTGAATAACATCTCAGATTTTAGAAAATCCAGTGCCTGATGAAGCTCATCCAATTTCAACATGAATGGTACAGGAAGATTTCATATTAAATTTCTACACCTGTCAACAGAACAATTTTAAGAACACTTTTTATAGGAGTGTAATAGGAAAAACTATTTCTTAGCATATGTAATTACTGGCAAGTCAATTGCTTTTCATTCAATTTACTTTGTGCTGTAGCAACAGTTATTTGTAGGTATATATATTTACCACTCGTGATTGGTTACATTTTGGGGGATTTTATTAAAGAAGATGCCTTACAGACTTGTCCTTTCAATAAGCCTAAAACTGCCCAAATGAATATGATATGATAACCAGTAGTCACATGTGACTATTGTGAACTTGAATGTGGCTAGTCTGAACTGAGATGCACTATAAGTGTAAAATAATAATGAATATCAAAAACACAACATAATTCTGATTTTTTATATTGAATGCATATTGGAATGGTAATATTTTGGATACATTAGGTTAAGGAGAATACATTACTAAGACTGACTTCACCTGTTTCTCTTTACTTTTCAAAATTTGACTGCCAAAATTTTTAAATAACATATGCATACATTATATGTATATGTATATACGTAGGTGATATATGGGTGGTGGGGTCTGGTTGGAGGAAGTAGGTCACTGGGGCCAGGTCCTGACAGGGTCTAAAATTTTAAGACTATCTTACCAGGTTCCTCTCTAAAAGGTGTAGAAAGGAAGTTTAGTCTAAAAGAATAACACCCTTAAAACAGATGTAGTGGTATATGTAAGGAAATGTATCCAACTACAAGCTCTATATTATCATTCAATATGTATAAATCTGAGCCTATGTTAATATCATCACTATTGGCAGACCAGACATGCCACCCAAGTATCACCCTCAATATACATTTCATGTTATAGTGCTTTCCCAAAAACCCAAGAAATAGAACATTTTTTTGGTACCAGAGATTGAATCCAGGTGCGCTTAGCCACTGAGGCACATCCCAAGTCCTTTTTACATTTTATTTTGAAACAGGTCTTACTAAACTGCTTAGGGCCTTGCAAAGTTGCTGAGACTCACTTTGAACTTGTGATCCTCCTGCTCAGTCTCCTGAGCCACTGGATTATAGGCATGTGCGACCACACCTGGCTAAGAAATAGATCCTTTAAGGAAGACAATGAAAGATAGTCTATTTAACTGCTCCTTGTTTATCACCAATACTTGCAGCTATATCTTGCTATTTATTAAATTGGAAGAGGCCAAACTTTCACTGCCAACTACCCGTGAGCAGGTTCGGTCAACACTCCCATGCTGTACAGCAACCTGAGAGTAAACAAGTAAGTATGCAGCAGATGATGCTAGTGCTATTTTCCTACCCTTGCTTATGTCTTGATTAGAAGGCACACCCCTGACACACTGAGCTCCAGAGGGTGCTCTGCTCACAATACTAATAGTGTTTGTGTGGCCTGTCATCCTGCCAAAGGCAGAGCAAGCAGAAGCCAAAGCTGTTCCCTTTCTACCTTAGCAGGAGGTACAGATCCACTTGCATGACCTCTAACCCTATGTCAGATTATTCAGATTCAGAGTCCCGCTGTGGCTTTAATGTAGATTGTTGGGAGCCCACCCCAAGCTTCTGATTCAGGAGGTCTAGGATGAGGCCCTCCTAACTGCATTTCAACAAGTTTCCAAGTGATTCTGAGTCTTTAGAAGACCACACCTGCAAGCTACTGTCTTCGCACATGTTCACTCCTGAGTATGCCAAGACAGAAATGAAGAAAAAAAGAACGAAAAGAAAGAAAGGCAGGAAGTGAGGGAAGGAAAGAAAAGTGAGAGAAGAGAGAGGAAGGAAGTGAAGGAGTGAGGAAAGAAGATAGGAGACAATTATTGAGAATCTAACATCATATGTAGCACTCTCTATCATTACAGTCATTTAATACAATACTCAAAATATGAATCATATACTCTTCTGGGTGATGGATTGGTGGCTTAACGTGAATAATTATCAAAATGGTTATATGCTGGTATAAGTGAGAGAATCATGCTTTGAACCTAAGCAGGCAGATTTCAGAGCTCTTGCCATGATGGAATGCTGATGTTTTATGAACTTATTCTTGAATATATCTAGAGTGTGCATCTTCATCCAGATCCTTGTCCTGTTAGAGACTATGGTGTAGTTTCTCTGCTTCAGGGATGGATATACCGCTATTGGCAGAGATGAAACTAAATAATGAAGTTTGTGCACCAAAGACTCTGTTGAGAATATTCCTGCTAACAAGTGCTTGGCCAGCCATAATTTTCAACAGGGTGAACAATTTTAACACGTCATATACAAAAGACATGGATTGTGATGTAGTAACTGAACTGAGCAAGCGAGACATGGATACAAAAAGAAGCAGAGGGAGAAAAGGGAATGGAGAAAGGAATAAACCATGAAACTTGAGTATGTATGTGGAGACAAGGTTAGGTTAGAGAATTTGCTGACATTTACACACTCTTTATGTGGTCTTAAGTATCCAAGATCATGTATTGCTTCTTTTTTTCTTCTTCTCTACTAGACAATAAACACTGGACCAATTGCTCCCTTCATTTAATAACTGTAGCAATTCACATGTAAAGGAAAAGCATGGAAGAAAGGCATTGAAGAGGATGACAACTTGAAATCATTTAAATCAACACAATTGCTTAACATCCCCTTTAGATGCCAAATCTGCCTCCTATAGAGCATGTTCCCAAAAGAAACACGCTGCAGAAAGCAGATGCAAAAAAGCACAGTTTTGCTTAAATGCTTCCTTCAGGTAGATGTTTTAATTTGCCAAGGGACATAAAATTGATCTTAGTTCATCTGCTAAATGGTCTGCCTCCTCTGCCATTCATAGGCTGTATGGCTTTCTTTTGAATATCCACTGGCTCCACATGATCTTGTTTCTCAGACTTGCACATCACTGTGGAGGGGGCCATCGAGTCATTCCCCGCCCAGGGTGAATGAAGGCATAGACGTGGGACCCACCAACTCTTATATTGGGTCCTCCCCATCTCCCTTGCTGTAGCTATCCCTTCCAAGAATAATGATGCCTGGGATGTCACATGGCTCAGGAGAGTTTGAAGAGATGCATTGTTTATAAGCCTGAAAGTTCTAGGAGGTTTGAGCTTAGCCCAGTTTGGACACAGAAGGGACTCTGGGGTTTATTGCTGTTGGTGAAACTCCAAATGTGTCCACCTCACAGGTTTCTGGTCCTCACTGCCTTGAGGGACCCAAAGTACCCCTCTAAATTAGTTTCAATCCCCCTCCAAGTGTTGGTATTTCTGAACTATTTCACTGGCTCTTTGGCCTTTTCTTGTTTGCATGAGGGTTATAGCTAAAACACCAGGTAAAATACAAGATCAATCTACTCAGTTCAAGGCTGACTGGTTCAGACCACCACAATTCAAATATAAGACACTTCTCCTCCCTTGCCTCTTAGAAGGAAGGATTTTCCCAGCACATTTTCCTGTTTCTTATCATTTCTTACTATTCTAAATGCTGACTTTGCAGAACAAGGATGTAAATGCCTTGGATAGCCGTGAAATTGGGTTGTCCTTGTAGTTCATGAAGCAGAAGTGTCAGATTGAAGGTTTCAAAATAAATGTAACATGAATCATGATGTCGAGGTTTGAAAAAAATGCCTTCCTGTATCCCACTGGCAGATAGAGAAAGGAATATTTCAGAGACTTTCTTGGCAGGGATATTTTACTTGTGAAACTATCTAAATTTATTTTACTCTCTTTGGTATTAGTTTATTTCTTCTTGTACCAGGACAATATTGAAAGTATGCCAGAAAAAAAAAAAGATTTTTGAACCCTAATTGTGTTTTAAGCTACTTACAGAATGCTAGGGGTCAATGAATGTTAGAGTTCAAAAACTCTCTTCTTTCAAACAAAATTGTACACAGAAACTCAATATGTAAAAAAGGTAAGTGCTTTGATTGAATTTGGGCTAAGGGGTTCAGAGAACTTCATCTGAACTTTGCCCCTAAGGGACCTCTAAGGAATTCCTAGGGTTCAGGAGTACCCAGTGTGAAAAATAAAATGATCTCATCCACATTCTTCATTTTAAAGACAGGATACCTAAACTTGGTGGGTTTTATGTTAAAGTAGCATATTAAATTAGTGGCTGGACCAGGATTAGAAACCAGGGCATTTATTCCCAGTTGGGTCCTCTCCAAAACATAATGCAACCCCGTGAAGAGTCTAGGTATGTCTGCATAAGAGAATAATTACTTTATAAAAGAAATGCCCAAACACTTGGAAACCTCCTCCTTGAGCAGAAATCATTCTGAACACCTCAGCTCCCAGTGTATGAAAATCCGTCATCCAGCCCTTTGCTGCTTGCTGAAGTGTCTATCCGGGGCAGGGGCAGCTGGCAACAGGTATTGGTAGAAGGTCATCCTTTTCTCCCTTCTCTGGTGCTTATTTGGCTTGTGTGTCATTTTCTGAAGAACTTTTGTCTGTTTTTCAAGATGACAGTTATTTTATCTATCTAACTGATCCATGGAAATGAAATAATGTGGAAAAATGTTTAATGGCTTCCTCTTCAGGGAACAAATTTTATAATTATCCTTAAATTAAAGGAGTAAATAAATGATCAGAATTTCAGACATTATGGAAGGAGACAGGAGTAACAGTTTTTAAATAGCATTTATTATTTTCTTTCTTGGACATAATGCTTTATAACTTGTTTTAATTTAACTCTTTGTTTTGGAATAGTTTTAAATTTACAGAAAAATGTGAATATACTACAAAGGGCTCCCATATACCCTATATCCATTTTCTCTTGTTATTAAGACCTCATGTTAGTATGGTAATTTGCCTCTCTGAATGAAGTAATTTTAAACTAAATCTATACCTTATTTAGATTTCCTTAGTTTTAGTCTAATAGCATTTTTCTTACTAGAATAAGTATGTAAATAACATGTTACAAGCCTAAGGATACATGATAATTAAATATAATTCCAGGATCTCATCTGCAATACCACAGTATAGTTTGTGATCACCTTCCCTTAGACATAATGTGCTTTTTACATTTACCAATATATCATGAATAATGACCCAAGTAACTAAGTAGTCTTAGCAGGATTTAGGTAACTAACAAAACATTCAACCAATTGCATATGATTTAGCATTTAAGGTGTTTAGAATCTTTTACTATTATAAATGTTTTGAGATACATCCTTACACTTACACATCTATAATCACTACTTAGAGTACATTCTTAGACTTGTATGGTTAAATCAAAGAACACCCAAGTTTACGGCTTTTTGGACATATTAGGATGCAGCAAATCAAAGAGATGGAAAATGAGGACTCATAAGGACTTGAACAATGTCAGTAGAGCTCCTAATTTTAAAGATAGGAGCACAATAACATTAATAGTACCTATTTCAGAGGTGCTTTGGAGGTTTAACTGTAAATGTACATACATACCTATATTACATTGCATATACACAACGTAACATATGGTGAGGGTTCTCCATATAAACAGAACCAATAGAATATGTTTTGGGAGGGGAAAAGAAAGAGAAAGAGAGAGAGGGTGGCTTATGTGAATATGAAGGCTGACAAGGTCTGCAGTTAGCCAGTGGAGACCCAGGAGAGCGAATGGTACAGTTCTAGCCCAAGTCTGAAGCCCCGAGAACCAGGATACCTGCTGGTATAAATTCCAGTCTGAAAATCAAAAGCTTTGAGACTCAGGAAGAATGAATACTTCTGTCTGAGTCAAAAGCCCAGAGAAGACTGAGGTACTGGCTCAAAGAAGGAAGGCAGGAGGAATTCCCCCTATCTCTACCTTTTCTTCTATTCAAGTCCTTGATGGGTTGGATGAGGTCCATCCACATTAGGGAGGGGAATCTACTTTACTCAGTCTACCTACTAAAATGTTAATCTCACCCAGAAATACTCAGACATACCTCAAATAATATTTAGTCAAATGTCTGGGATTCCACAGTCCAGGCAAATAAACTATCAAAACTTTTAAGGAGCTTAGCGCATGGTAACCACCTACCCACAATGCCCTAGTGAAGATCAAGTCAAGGGGCACATAATATGTTGGGACTTAGCTGAGTGACTGATAAAGAAAGTTCCTTTTCTTGTTTTTATAACTTGTACCTTTTGGATAGAAACTTTAATGGATTGAGGTACATGGCCCTGGCCTCTAGATTACACAAAATGAGCCATAGATGATCCTGAGAGTGGATTTTGAAATACCATGATACATAGCACAAACATTATTTCTTTTCCTGCTTTATAAATGTTCACCCTATGCGCACAGCACCTCAGAACTAGGGTTCAGAGGGGAAGGCTTAGAGAGTGCAGGGATAGGGGTGGAACATGCTGCCCCTAAGACCCAGATGAAAGGGGCATTGAAGAGGGTCTCCCACTGGGAGGAATCTATCAGCAATTTTATTCCGCATTTCCATCAGCCTTCCAATTTGCCCTTATTAAAAAGGGCAAAGCTAAAAGAGAGAAAAGGCAGAGCACAGCATTGGCTGTTTCATGCTCTGTTCACTTTCTTGCATTCTGGGAGTCTGCTCATACCCTCAGTTTGCTCCCCAAAGCAGCCCCTTTGTTGATGGAATTTGTGATTTCCTCATATGTGTTAAGGTATAAACAATGCTTTCCTTTATGGAAGCTTAACTGAATCTGCTCAGCTTAGACCACCTTCCCCCACCTTCATATGCTCGCTTTCCCATTGCTTTGAAGAATTCTTCCTCCTGCTCAGGCCACCAGACCATGGCAGCTAATTTAAGGTAATGAGCTCAGCAGGGATCTAAGTGCTTTTTCTCAGCTCTTCCCCAAACAACCAAAGAGCTTCAGAGTGCTGCTAACAGCTTCCATATGCTAAGGGACCATGGCTTCCTGATCTGAACTAGTCAGCCTGGCTCTGTCCCTCAGTGGCAAACTGTTCCTGAATCTCTGGATTGGACTCCATCTCTCAGCCAGGTGGTTCACCCTCCCTGACCACTGGGCTTGAACGGAAGAGGGCAGAGAGGGCAAAGGGCTACCACACTGAGAATGAGTCAAGATAGCCTCATTTTTTGTTAATAAGAGAACACATTGTCACCTTGTTACCATAGAATTCCTTCCCCCACTGCCCACTCTAACTATTCTCAATGACTGAGTGGAAAGAGTCTCAGAAATGACCTAAGCCTCTGGTGATGGAGGAACATCTCCAGACTTCAGGTCCTAGGAAGCACTAGCTGTTAATAAATGAGCTCCAAAAATATTGAATTCTCAGGTACACAAAGGTAACACAGCGGTATGTCTTGTACTAAAATCTGATTTCTTCCATTCTGATGCATTCTGCATTAGTTTTATCACCTATTCTAGCAGTGAGCTGAGATTCTATGATCAGATTATCATCATCATCATCATCACCATCTTTAGTACCAGGGATTGAACTCAGGGGCATTATACTACTGAGATACATCTCCAGCCCTTTTTATTTTTTTATTTTGAGATAGGGTCTCATTAAGTTGCTGAATTGCTGAGGCTGTCCTTGAACTTGCAATTCTCCTGCCTCAGCCTTCCGAGGGGCTGGGATTGAAGGTGTGTGCCGCTGTTCCTATACTTTTTTTTTTAAAATTAAAAAAGTTACCTATTATTTCTCATTCCCTTATGATCAGTACTTAGAGGAACATACTTCATGGTGTTATCACGGCTGGAGGAGAAGGCTCACACCTTTTCCCTTTGCTTTTACGTTGCACGAAGCTGTATGTGGTAGAGGTTGGAGAAAGAAATAGAAAGAGTTACAGATGTACAGAAGAGAGCATTTTTGTTTTTATTCTGAAGTCTGAGCAGAATGCGAGTGAATGCGTAGGTATGTGCAGCAGTATGGCAGCCCTTTCTCCCCTCTCTCTATACTGCATACTTTAAGTCCACCCAGATGTACAACCCTCCTTTTATGAGGGTAGAGTTTTACAATTAAGTCTTGATTCACCTGATGGGTTCTCCATTCTAAAGGACCAATGGATTCTAGTTTGTTCTTCTAAAAATGAAACCAGCAGACAAGATGATGACCAGCCCGGTCATCAAGAAAGAGATACTGATATGAAGCAGGCTAAATAAATAAATAAATAACTACTACTTAGTGTCTTCTTCAGAACCATTGGTTTCCTTCTCAGAATACCAATGAACCCAGCATTTTCCCATTAATGTTATAAACTATAAAGTGCTTTACCATATACTTCCTTTATTAATAATTTTAATCATCTCTGTGAAATAAGAGGAGGGGGTAGTATGCTCTTTATATTACAGAGGGGGAAAGAGATCTAACAAAGCCACTCCCCTAACATCATGCTTGAGATTATGTGACTCCCGGGTTAAAGCTGAATTCCACATCCTTTCCACCATATCAGAGCACCTCCGGATTTCAAAAACTGTTTGTACTAAACTCCATTTCTCTCTACAAATTCCTCCCTGATTGCATTTGATCCCCTGCAATAATGATTTGAACCCGTTTATTTGCTGATGGACTTCCTTCCCAAACTGGTGACCAATATTGCAGTGTTGAGAAGTATTTATTAAGCACAAATCCTTACTATTAGCAAGGCAGGATTCTAAGCAACAAGAAACATCTAAAGATGAAGACAGCCCTTGACTTAAAAAATACAGGAAAGATAAGACTTAAATATAATAGTAAAACATGAACATAGTGGTGGAAAATACATAAAAATTAGGCTCCCCTATAGCTAATTATTATCAATTTGCTTCATATTATAAAATCTGCCTAAGTCTGTGGAAAATAATTCCATTAAATAAATGTACAAACTGATACAAGAAACCCACATAATATGTGAGAAAGTGTACTAGGATTTATGCACTGATTGTATACATCAATAATAAAAGCTAACTTTTACTAAGCACTTACTATGCACCAGAGAGCTTCATGGTTATTAATATTTTTCAATCCTCATGATGAACTGCAAATAAGATATTTTAATTATTCATATTTTATAGATAATAAAAATTAAAGTATAGACATATGCAGTCTCTTATCCAAAATCGCACAGTTCAAACTCATATATAGTCTTTTTTTTTTTTAGAGAGAGAGAGGGACAGTGGGAGAGAGAGAGAGAGAAAGATAGAATCGATTTTATTTAGTTTATCATGCGTCTTTTGTCGCTCGGATACTTCCTTGTATACATGGTGCTGGGGTCTGAACCCACATACTTGAACATGCCAGGCAAGTGCCGTAACCGCTGAGCCACTGCCCCAGCCCCAGCCCCTCGTATATTAAACATACAAAGCACATTATCCCATTTAATCTTCATATCAACTTTATGAGAGAAAAATTATGTCCATATTTTATAAGTGAGGGCACTGAAGTTTAGAGATGTTATTGTACTTGACTAAGAAAAGGCACAGAGTCTATAATTTTGGAAAGGAATTCAAATTTAGAGTTTATCTCTCCCATCCTATGAGTCTGATGGGTCTATGTAGAACAACCCAACCAAAAGACACAAGACTCAACTACTGTGGATGCAACAGATATTTCATAAATACTAAATGCCCCCCACCCTTTTTGCTAACAAGGATTGAACCCAGGGGCATTTAAGCACTGAGCCACATCCCAGACCTCTTTTTATTTTTTATTTTGGGACAAGAACTCACTAAGTTGCTTAGAGCCTCACTAAATTGCTGAGGCTCGCTTTGAACTGAAATCCTTCTTCCTAAGCCACCCAAACCACTGGGATTACAGATGTGCACCACCACCCCAGGACCAAAAGTGTTTTATTGTCTATGTGTCTCTTCTGTAATTCTTGTCAATGATAAATTCCTGTTATACCTATTACCTTTCAGATGGTTCTTAGGAAGAATGAGCAAGGCTCAAAAAATCATATTCTCACATAAAAGAACATTTAAAAGCCTAGTAATGGGAATGAGAGCATTAAGTGTTTCAAACCGAATGCCACTAAATTTAAACTTGTATCTACCAAATATAATTAAGAGGGCATTATGTAGATTATTGTGCAATCTATATCACTGCAAAGTGAAATTAGAAAATTGTACACTATTTGCTTCATAAAGATTGCCTGGTTATCACCGGCAATAATTCCGTGCGCTATCTGAAATTATAAAAAAAGCATTCTGACTCTATATGAATGTCTAACTGTGGGCATTAGAGAAACAATCAGCTGTTTGGAGAAAAAAAAAGACAGAGAAAGATGAGACAAAAATCAAACATCTGTGTTTAAAATATCCTAAGGAGGACATTTGTCATAGCCATCAAAGCAGCCAACTTACTCATCTGCTTGTATAACACAGATTCTTCCCTTCTGCAGAGAGATGTTACTTGGAAAGGAGCAGCAAGAAGCAACTGCTGGAAACATTTGCTTATTTAATATTGGACAGTCTTAGTGGCTTCAGAGAGGAGTAAGACCATAAATTACAGACTACCTGAGAATAACTTAATCCACAAGAACTTTAATTGGATGGAGAGTGAGGGGGTCAAACAAACCAAGAAGAATAGGATATAAGATAAAAGATCTAAGGCTGCCATCTGGCTTCTTTCTCAAAGAGAGAAGCCCGTAGCTTCTCTTTTCTCCTGAACTGGATTTAAACATTGCTTCAGGTGGTCTAGGGGGACACGGATAGTAACTGGCAAATTCAGATTTATTCCATAGTCACCCCCCTTCCTTTTTGATCATCACAATTTCTTCATATCTTATATTCCAACTGTTCCTTTTTTGTAATTAGCAGAAAAATTCCTGAAGTGAGAAAACCTCACGTTTGTTCATCCTTAGGAGCAACTGGGAGGTAAAGAGAGAGTCTATACCCCAAGCCACAGCAATCACAGAAGAAAATTCTCATCAAGGAGAGAGGGTGGTGGAAGTTTTAAATATGAAGAAGACCAGCTTAGTTTCTGGGACATTTCAAAAGAGGTCGGGAGAAGAAGCTGATGGGGTTTAGTTGAGATCTGAAGGCTCACCAGCACAGGTCCCCAGTTCATTCATTTACCTAACATGTACCACGCAGAGTGCAGGCATAAGGACATGATGGTGAATTACACAGGCATAGCCCATGCTATGGTTTGTCTCCTAGAAGCTCATGTACTGGAGGCCTGCTTCTCAGTGTGATGGTGTAACAGTGTTGGGGCCTTTAAGAGGAGGGGCCTACCGGGAGGAAACTAGGTTATTGAGGGTGGTGCCCTCAGCAGAGATTCATGCTAGTCTCATGGACTGCGTTAGCTCCTGTGAGAGGAGGCTGTTATAAAAGCAAGACTGGCCTGTCCCGGTTCTGTCTTCCTGACCCAACACTTGATCTCTGCCTCTCATACACACTCTTGCCATGATGCCATCCACCATTAGGCCCTCACCAGAAGCCAAACAGATGGTGTTGCCTGATCTTGAGCATTCTGTGTCCCAAACTGCAAATGGAATAAACCTCTTTTCTTTATAAATTACATAGCCTCCAATATATTTGTTAGAGCAACAGAAAACAGACTAAGACAGCCTGTGTGTCCTCAGGGAACTTACTATCAAAGGACACAGGATGTCGAGGAGATACAGTCTATGAAATACTCCAGTGAACATATTAGCTGGTGGATAGATGTCTCTTCTTTCTGCTTTTTCTCATTACCTACCTCCACCTTCTGGTATCCCCAGGTTTTGGCATCATGGCCACTGTTGCAGCTATGAACTGTGCAGTGCCCAGATAGTTTCCAGAAATGTGCTAAGTACCCCCAAGTGCAGAATAGGCAAAATTTCCCAGGACCTTCCCTCTTCAAATGATTGTCTTTAGGTACTCAAGTAACCAGGACCTTCTTTATCCCTGCACTGTTCCAAAATTTATCACCAATTGAGAGGTGTATTCATTACGAAGAAAGGGGCAAGATGTAGAGCAATGTGTATAATGGATTCTTATTTATATTAAAAGACAAAATGATGTGTCTAGCTTTCTTAGGAGGTGGGCATCAGAGTCACTCCTGGTTTGGAAGAGGAATGACAGGCATGAGGATAAAAAGAAAGCCTCTACTGTATATACTTCTGTGCTTTTAAAATTTGTATGAAATAAAGATAACATAAGTTGAATTCCTCTTTATCCAAAAATGTCCCCTTTTCCTTTGCTCACGGAACTCTCCCCTAATGTATTGATCTGGTTACTATAATTGCCACTTAGGTGTAAATCACCCATAGACATAGAGATGATGTGGGAGGGTATCTCCCATCATGAGATTTTAAAAAAAATATATCTCAAAATTTTGGAAATTGGTGGAATGGGAGAGTTTAGAAGAGAATGTTTGAGCAGGGAGTGAGTCAAATACTCTGAAAGGAAGCGCTCCTTGTTGGAGTGAAGCAAACTGGGACTTGAATCCTCGTCCTCCCGCTTTTATAGATTGTGTGGCCATGAGCAAGCTTCTTAAGACTTTTGAGACTCGGTTTTGTTATCTTGAAAAACAGGGATGACAACTACCTCATGGGACTGTAGCAGGAATAAATGGCATGGTGGACACAAAGTACTTTGCACCATGTGGGATGCAATGTGCAATCAACGACATCAAGTGAAGAGTTTGGAACATAGGTGCTCAGTACTTGTTCGTTGCCTCCTTGGCTTCCCTTGCTTTATTTTCCTCAACAAGGCTAAGGAGAAGTAATATAATATGGTATATAAATAATATGGTATGGTTTGCAGATGCGTACCTTCTTTCATTTTTCCAAATGGTTTTGTATGAGATTCAAGGTCAAAGAAAGAAAGTGTGATAGACAAAGAACTATGAATGCCAAGAACACAGTGTTGCCTCTTTTACTTCAGTTCAAAGTATTTCATTGTCTACAGTACACTAAACATTGTTCTAAGTGATAGGGACACAGCAGTAAACAAAATATGAAAATCCTTGCCTTCATGAACCTCTAGCGGAGGAAGATTGAACATAAAGTAGAAAAGTCAAATGCAGCATTTTAAAATTTATTCATGCCAAAGGGAAATCTAAAGCAGTGATGAGAGCTAGGGTAGGGCTAGAGAGGAGGGAGGGTTTGCAGTCTTAATAAAGTGATCAGCTAAGGCCTCACTGCTAAGGAGACACTAAAGAAAAGCCCTAAAGGAGATAAGAGAGGAACCAAAGCATTTGGCAATGAGAAGGCAAAGTTTTACTGAATCATCAGTAATTCTCTTAATCATCTTTGTAATATACACACATGAAGATACTAACCACAAACTCCTAACTTCAAATGATGTAGCGATGTAGTTAAATATAAGGATTTGCATGCAATATCCCCAGATCCCAATTTAGCCTCCTGTCCATGTCAACTGCATGTGCCAACAGTCTCATGATGTTCTTCTCATCTCTATTTACGGGTAAGAGTCTTTGTTTGATCTTCTCCTAGGCTCATCTGTGCACTTTTAAAATCCATTTTTAGCCAACATTATTATCGGTCAGTATTGTCCTTTGGATGTGAGGTGTCCCCCATATGCTCCGTGTTAATGCAGGAGTGTTCAGAGGTATAAGTAACCCTAATCAGCTCATCCTACCTTGAATGACTGGATGGTAACTAGGAAGGTGGGATGTGGCTGGAGGGGATAGGTCACTGGGGGGTGTGCCCTCTAAGGTTGTATCTTCCCTGCAGCCCCTCCTCTTCCTCTTCCCTTATCTGCTTCTTTGCTGCCCCGAGGAGAGCAGATTCCATCTGCTGTGCCTTTCCCCAATGATGTACCTCATCTTGGACCCAGAGCAATGGTGTTGGCCTTCTATGGACTGAGACCTCTGATACCATGAACCAAGATACCATGATACCAAGAACTCCTCTAAGTTGTTCTTATGGGTATTCGGGTCATAGTGACACAAAAGATAACTAAAGCAGTTTGGTCCTCAATAGCTGATCAGATTCCTCCTCTCCTACCATCTCCCAAGTGGTCTCTGGTCACCTTGGCTTATCTTCAGTAGGTATTCTACTATGCTGGCTTAGCCAGAATCCCCTATTCCTAGTATCTCCTCTTAGTAATTTTCCATCCACTGACCCCCACACTGTCAATTCCCTCTTGCCCATGCTGTTTTTGGAGTTGAGCCCAATCTTCCTCCTCCATTGCGACACTCTCTTGCTCTGGTGCCTGTACCTACTGTGATGTCCCTGAATGAAGTTTCCCTTACCATGTGTTGATAGGTAACATTGCACAATTTTTTCTTGAACATTGCCAGGAGCTTTTCCTGTGGAAGCCTAAACAGTATGCTGCTCCTGGAATTCTCCCAAGCTCCTAAATTCCACACTGAAACAAACAAACAAAAATCCTTGCAGTACTCTGAGAGAATTGGAGAGGGTCGTACAGTGATCACTTGCACCTTCACGAGTATTAGTCATTTACATTTCAACACTTGCCATGAGGAAGTTGCTACTTTTCGTAAGAGGCATTCTGTCATAAGACTGCTTTAATTTTAAGAAGTCTCACTTTTTTAAATCAAAATCTGCCTTATTCTATGTTCAAACCATGACCTTTGCAATTAGTTAATTCGTGAGCAATTGATCTTGTAGCAATATTTATCTAGTGCTTCCTGTGTTGATGTTTGAGGGTGTGTGTTGGTAAGTTTCAGGTGATTAAATATGAAGAAGACAGATCCTGGCTTCCACACGCCCACCGTCCATTCAGACAACAGGAAGGTTATGTCTACTTCCCCTTCTATGTAGCTGTCCACAAACACTTGAAGACAATGGTCATGTTGCTTCCAAGTGTTCTCTTTATTTTCTAGAAGTAAACTCTAGAATTCTTGACCTTTCTGATTATTAT
>PVKS010015285.1:31666-46420 GCA_004027875.1 Aplodontia rufa | reverse complement strand
AAAAAAAAAAAAAAAAAAGAAAAGACTCCATCCCTGAACAGCTGGCAGCCTTACCCACAGTGGACTTCATATCCAGCCAAGATAGGGATTATCCATCTAATGAGCAATCTAGCAAATGAGGGTAAACACATAAGTATCATTCTTCATTTAAATACCCAGCTGTTGGCTCCAAGGCTGTGGGATAGCAGGCAAGCTGAGTTGGGCCTTAGCCTATAAAGTATGAGCATAGGAAAGGCCTCTCAAGCTGACTAGAGTGCCAGATGGAGTTAGAGAACATTATATGCATTTAAATTGTGAAGCCTAACAACCCTTTATGAACAAAGAACAGGCTAGCCAGCTCCCACAGGGGCCTTACCAATGGAGCATCTGGGGAACAGCAATTTCCAATCCAGAGAAAGCAGCATTCATTTGTTATCATTGCCTACTGCAGTGGCTCTCAGACTTTAGATTTCAGAAAATCATCTGGAGGACTTCTAAAACACAAGCTACGGCCAGGTAGGGGCTGAAAATGTGCATTTCTATCAAGGTTCTAAGTGGTGCTGAAGCTACTAGTTCCAGGGTCATGTTTCTAAAGCCATCATGCATGGAAAATATTCCCATCTAACAAATACCTTCTCTCAACTCAGCCCATATAGAAATGAAGTTCCATGTATCAACCTGCCCAGATATTGGGGAGAGAAAAGGACAGAGACCCATGAATAGCATTTAGTCAAATAACTAGTGAGTTTTTATTGAGCACCTACCATCAGCAAAACAGACTGTATTCTGTAAACACTTAAAAGTGTGAAATTTGAGAAATCTAAGTTAGAAAAATGTTTCTAGAGGACATTTAGTCAATATATATTTAAAAATCTTAGATCTTGTCACTCTTTCACTAAACAAATCTGTGTCTAGGTACTCATCCCAAGAAAATAAAGATGTTGACCAAATTCAACTAGTCAAAAGTTCACTGAAGCTCTTTTTAAAGTGGAAAAGTAGACATGTAAATGATCAACAGATACAGGGAAAACACACCTACACCCCTCCCACAATTCTCAGCGCCAGTGGTCCTCAATGTCTGGAGACATTTTTTATTCTAACACCACTCAGGGTGTTTCGATGCTAACATTTGGTGGGTAGAAGTTGGGGATGTTGTTAAGCACCCTATAACGCACAGGCAAGTCCATCCCAGCAAAGATTTATCTGGCCCAAAGTTTCAGGTGGTAGTGCCAAGGTCAAGAAATCCTGATCTAGACTCACTTGCCAGGGGATGTCAATAGAATCTCGGTAACTCTAATAACTGTCATTTAATTCAATCAGGTTGCCTCCTACCTGAGTAAAATGGACTTTATTCCCCTTGAATTCTCATACTGTTGTTTCTGCATCCCAGGAGCTATCTCAGGTGAATTCGTGTGAGTCATGTTGTCTCACCCTCTTTGATGCTGCTCTTGAGGTGGTAGCTGTAAAGAGAAGCAGCACTCAACCTGCCCAGCTGCCTGTACCCTCCAGGGCAACAGTGATGGGGCTGAAGTGGCTGGTGCATCTCATCAATGCCAACACAACTCTGCAGTATTAGGGAGAAGCTCATCCCCCACTTCTGTCTAATTAGTTTGCTTGGAAACCACCGAGATGCTTTGGTCAGATTCAGAACACCCTGCAAGAATAGTTCCTGTGGCTTCTGCCCACGGCCACTCTCTGTAATACTCTAACTCAAGTTTACAGGGCTCAGCCGGTGCAAGATTGTTCAGTCCTCTCATATCTCAAGCACCGGAGGCAGCCACTTTTCTCCTGATGGAGATAAGAATCTGCATGCAGGGCTGGTGGTGTAGTTTAGTGATATACCCCTTATCTAGCATACATGAGGTCCTGGATTCAATCCCTCAGCACTTCACAATCAAAATCTGCATACAAATTAATATTTGCAAATCCATTCACGCAGTAAGTACTATGAATTAAGAGAAAGGCACAGTGACTCTAGTGGACTTTTTTCACAGCAGCCCAGAGTCCCCTCCCATCAGCCACATGGCCAGGCTCATCCCATTCCTCTACCTTAGCTTATCCTCCTAATAAAATGTCTAACCGCCTCCTTTCTGCCGACCCAAGTCCTACTCTTTCAAGGCCTAATTCTCATCTCCTCTTGGAAGTTTTCAAAGTCAGCTAAAATGCTTTTGGCTGTAAGTGGTGGCATTTTAAAAACAATTAGTGATTTAATGTAAAAAGTCTGAAGGTAGAGAGTCCAAGCTGAGAAATTCAACAGCTTACAGACTTCATTCCAATCTCTCAGTTTTTATCTCAAGATGACAAGTAGCTACCATGGTACCTCTTCATCATGAAAGTATCCAAAGGCAGGAAGTAAAGGAAGAGATTCCCTATTCTACCTTGCTTGGTGCATAAGAAGGAATTTGATTACAAGGCTTTTGGGTTGTCGTTGGTTTTTTTTTTTTTCTTTGTAGATTTTATATTTTTTAGAACAGTTTTAGGTTCATAGCAAATTTAAAGAGTATCCAGTGCTGGGCATATGCATAGCCGCCATCATTATCATCAGCCCCCTCCAGAATGGAACTTTTGTTGTAGTTGATGAATCTATGTTAGCACATATCATTATCACCCAGTGTCCTTGGTTTACATTGAGGCTAACTCTTGGTGGTGTACATTCTCTGGATTTGGAAAGATAATGACACATGTCCATAATTTTCACTGCTCTAATGTTCTCTAGGGTGTGCCTGTTCACTCAGTAATCTCTGTCAACCACAATTCTTTCTGTTTCCATGATTGCCTTTTCCTGAAAGTCTTATAATGGAATCATCAGCATGTGTCCTTCTCAGATTGCTTCCTTCACTTGGTAACATACACTTGGGATTACTGTCTTTGCATAACTTGGTAGCTATTTTCTCTTTAGTGCTGAAGAATGATCTATCATCTGCCTAGGCCACAGTTCATTCACCTTTTACGTCTTCAAGTTTTAGCAATTATAATAAAGTTGCTATAAATGTCCAAGTGCATGGTACAAGCCTGTAATCCCAGAGGCTCAAGAGGCGGAGGCAGGAGGATCACAAATTCAAAGTCAGCCTCAGCAACTTAGGCCCTAAGCAACTTAGCAAGACCCTGTTAGTGGTCAAGTGCCCCTTGTCAGCACCAACAAAATAAAACCCACATATAGATTTTTATGTGGACAAGGTTTTCAAGTCCTCAAAGGAGCATGATTGCTGGATTTTATGGTAAGATTACAATTAATTTTGTAAGAAACCATCAAACTGTCTTCTGAAGTGGCTGCATTCCCAGTAGCAACAAATGAGAATTCTTGTTCCACAACCTTGCAAGCATTTGGTGCTGTCAGTTTTCCAGATCTTGGCCATTCTAAGAGATGTGCAGTGACATCTCGTTGTTTTAATTTATATTTCCTTAATGACATATCACAGAGGAACATTTTTTCATATGCATATTTGCTACTTGCGTATTTTCTTTGAGTTTTCTGTTGAGGTCTTTGGACCTTTTAAAATCAGGGTTTTTTTTTTTTCCTCTTGAGTTTAATTGTTCTTTGACTGTTTTGGATCATAGCCCTTTATCTGTGTCCTTTACTTGTGTCTTTTACAAATATTTTCTCCCAGTTTGTAACTTGTCCTCATTCTTTGGACATTGTCTTTCAATGAGTCAGAGTTTATAATTTTAATAAAGTCTAGCTTATTACTTATTCCCTTCATAAATTACGCCTTTGTATAATTGTGTTATATCTAAAAGGTCATCAACATGAACAAGGTCATCTAGGTTTCTCCTATGTTAAATTCTAGTTTTATTGTTTTGCATTTTATAGTTAGGTTCATGGTTTTGAGTTATTTATGAAAGGCATAAAGTCTGTCTTGGTTTTTTTTTTGAATGCGGATGTCTAGCTAGTCCCACATCATCTGTTGGAAAGACCTCCTTTGTTCCATTGTATTGCCTTTGCATGTTTGTCAAGATCACGTGACTGTATTTGGTATGGCCATGTTTTCTAGTAAGTTCCATTACTCTATTTGTCTATTTTTTCACCAAACTACACTGTTGTTTATTGTAGTTTGATCAGAAGTCTCTTTAATTTTTGTCTGAGAGATGAAATTCCTTTCTGAAGTCCCCAACCGATATCTGCTTTTTATGTCATTGGCCAGACCAAAGCCAATCCTTGAATTATTGTGATTGGCTTTAGATATGTCACAGATCATTATTTGGGCCTGGATTAGCACATTACCTTAGCATATTGCTGTTCCATAAAGAAGACAAGTACAGGAACTTTGGCAGTGCAGGGAAGGACTGAGCCAGTCCTCTACAATGCAGAGTAGAGCATACAATCTTGGCTCTTACACAAAGTTTACTTCAGAACATGTATGAATTCATTGACAAGAACCTATCAAGGGATATTGCCTCAAAGCTATTGAATTCCCCTTGTTCCTTTTCCAGTATTCATCAGACAAGTTCAATAAAAGGTGTTACAATGGAGAAGTGAGAGCAGCAAGAGTTATCAAGCTTGGGTTCGATTCCCAGTCAAAGCATTAAGGGATGGCCACTCCTGCCTCAATTTCTGTCATTCCTAGAAGTCTTATGTTCTCAAAAACAGAAAATGGCCCCTGAGGGAAGCTTGAAGCTGAAAAAGTGTCTCTCAAGGACTTCCTCTGTGTTCTTCACTTTTCCCCAGCCTTTCCAGGATGGGAAGTTTCTAAGAATGACAGACATTTTCTCAGAATTCCTGAGTCCTCACAGCAGAATCTAGTGGCTCATTACTGAAGAAATGAAGCCTGGGACTCAGGAACACTAAGCAGAGAAGTGAAAGGGTCAGTCAATAGAAATACATGCAGCTTCTAAGCCACCGAAGTTGAGGAAAGGATCCTGTTCAGGACATGGGATATTTTTTGAAGTCGTCGTGTGATTAATTCCCACTCTCAGCTTCTCTGTTCCTCTGGGGCAATGGAATCATCATCAGCATCACAGTTCACATTTTTTAAGGGCCTCCTCTGTGCCAGACATTCTATTGGGACCTTTGTATACCTTGATGTTATATGACCCTCACAATAGTCTGAATTTAATTCTATTGTCCTCTCATTTTTACATATAAGGAAACCAATGGAAATCAATTCGTCAAAAGTTACACACCTCTCTCAGACCTGGCTAGAACCACGCCCAATGCTATTTGACCTGAGAGGTGTCTTTTCCATTCTTTCATTCCTAGAACATACTGCAGAGCCTGGCACATGAGTTGCTTATGAAATGATTTGGGACGTATTCTCTGGATGAGCTGTTGCTCCTATAGAAGTAAAGCTTGGGGGGTTCTTGAAATGAGTCGAGAGAGGAATGTCTTTTGCTTGGCCCATGCTTTCTGGAGGATGGCTGGTGCAGCATCTCAGAACCTCTTCAAAAATGGACAAATTGAGGTCAATGGAAGCTAATTGTTAGAGGAGTTTAGAGCTATGGAAAACCCTTAGACTTCCTGGTTTCCAGTCCCAACCTCTTCTCAGGCCAGTGAAATTCTTCGTTGTTAAGTGTGTTCTTTGGCAGATCTGAATCCCAATACATCCATCTCCAAGTGATCTTCAACTGCCAGCTAGTTCCCACTTATATTTCATTTTCGCTCTCAATGCCATTTCCCCTTTTCAGTTTAAGGATATTCTTGCTAATTCTTCTTGGTTTCATCATTTGGTCTTTGACATACAAATCAGACCAAATATCAGAACAAATGTGCACAAAGCAATTATAGCAGATGGGTCACGCTGTGAAATGACACTGCATTGTAGCAGACCATGCTTTCTGCCCGTATCAAGAAACAGATTCTGTATTTGGAAAAAAAAAAAAATTGGATCTCAAGTCTCTTATCCTTCCATTTCCTAACTTAGTTCAATCACCTCCAGGACCTCCTCCACTATGACTGAGTATGCAGTGACATTTATTGACATTCTTTTTCAGAGGAAAAAGAAATGCTGGTCACTTTCACTGCTCTGTCTGTAGCCTTATTTTTCATCAAGCACCTTTAGGTTCAATTCATGTTGGTGAACATTGGCTGAATTCTTGCTGATCCATAGGCATTATCTCAGACACCAGTGAGGGGACAGAAAGAATTGAAAGCCAACGTCTGTCCTCAATAACTGGACTATAGCATTTGATCGGCTATGTGAGAGTTACTTACACAGGACTACAGGAATTCGAAGGACAAATGAGACACTTTTGACCCAGGTAATCATGAAGGGTACATAGTGGAGCTGCCACTTTAATTGGGCCTGGAATGATGAGAAGGATTTCATCAGCTGGAGGTGTCATGGAGGGCATGGCAGGCTGTGAGAACAGCACAGCAAATGCTTGGTGCCAGGGGCATGTAGAGAGCTCAAGGAAGCCCCAGCTGTTTACTTAGGCAGGACAGAGGATCTCATGAGTCTTGGAAGGTGAGGCTGGAAATGGAGAGTGGAGAGTCTGGTAAGATATTTGAACTTTTTGAGATAATAGGGAGTGTTGAGGTAGGGACAACTTTTGTTGCTGCTACCTCATATTTCTAGGTAGGCTCTTGTCTAGGAGAGAAGACAAGATGACTGGACGTTCCTTTCCACATGTCCCTCTTTCCCTCTTGCTACTCTCAACGGAAGGAAAAGTTGCAAATCTCATTGGCAGAGCCTACTGCATTCATTGATTCTGGTTTTTTTCCCCTACTAGTTTATTGTTGAACTTCACAGACAGAACCCAGCCTCCAGCCTGCCTGCTGCTATTTATAGTCCCTGCCCAATGGGTTTTTTAAATTCCATCCTCCCACCTACTGTTTCCATGTGCTAAGTACCTAGGACCTGGCTCCTAGCATTAAAATAGACTTGGCTTCTTCAACTTGGCCATCTAACATCAAGAGGGAGAACATAAGATACCTCACTTTACCTCTTAGTCCACCATGTTCCCAAACTTAGTGTTCCTAAACCCTCTTTGGGGCTGATATTAGGCAAGTACCCAGCTATTAATGAAAAGGAGCACTTTATGTCCATTGCTGCTTCAAATTCAGGTTCTTCCAGGCAGCAATACTGTTAAGTAGAAGTGAGAAGCAATATGGATTACTTCCTCCTCAATTTATTAACTGCCTCAATCCTCTCTTCTAAATGGTGACATCCTTTTATGAACCCATTTGCCATACTGACAGTGATATCTTTTGCCTTTCACCACTTCCATCTATTTCTTTATCCCATTGTTCTGAACAATGAATGTATTGCTGAGAGTACCTAGTTGTTGGGTCACCTTCTCTAATGTGCCTTAAGTTTTCTTGATCCTTAGCTACCAAGGTGCTGAAGGACAAACTTTCTTGCATTTCATTACCCTCTTGTCAAGAGGTAACAGGAAAAGCACCATGCTAGATCTAAGCTCTTGTCTGGACTTGAGCACCCCCCTTAGAGCACCCTGCACTGTGCCATGCACAAGGAGCCAGATCTCTGCTGCCACTTCATCCTCTGCCAGACTGTGGGTCCTCATATGCCAGCTGGTCTTGATCTTATAGTCTCCCTTGAACATGTCATGACAGCGCCTTGCTTCATGTCCATGCCAATTGCCTCTGAGACATGAGATGCAATGGCACCCATGCAGAGGCATGTGGGACTTGATGCACAGGACAGTATAAATCTGACCACAGAATGAGGATGAACTCTTCTACTTCTGGGGTTCCGATTCCAAAGACTGGTTTGAAGATGCAGCATATTCATAGGGCTTCTCAAAAGACTTCCTGCAAGGCCCTGAAATCATCTGGCCATGACACTATGGTCAACTTGGGAATGCTCTACCTGCTCTTACTGTCCTGTCTTCTCTAACTTGCTTCCTTTCGATCTTACTCCACTTAGTCTGCAAACACACTCTCAATAAAGCATTAATACAACAGGTTTTACTCCAATTATTTCTCAGGGAACCAAAGCTACAAAAAGAGCCACAAAAATCAGGTTAAACACTGGAGAATTAGCTCCTTCTCTGACAAGTATACATCCTTCTTACTTTAGTCACCAATATATTGTGAGAAGTCTTTCTTTTCATGTCCCTAATAATCTTTCCTTTATAACGAGTGTAATTTACCCTCAGGTAGAAAATTAAATGAGAAATATAATCACCCCAAAGGAGCTTGTTCCATACATCATCAGGTCTAACTGAAGGGGCTTCCATGTTGCAGTTAAATCCATCCAATCCTTTTGCAGGGACTAGAGTGTCCTGATCAGGGTCATTTCTCCAAATCCCAGGAAATCTGTATAATGGGCTTTATGTCCCCTAAGGAAATCTAATGACAGCCTCATGTCTCTTGTTATTATTGAGAACTGGGCACAACTTGGCCCAAATGCACACAAATCTCACAAAATGTTTTGTTCTGGACATCATTGGTATATTTACAATGTGAGTTACCTGAAGCTCTGTCAACTTCTGCCTTCCATGGAATTTATACATTTTAGTCCAGATTGTCAAGATGCAAGCTACCAGGGTCACATACGAATAAAAATAAATTTAGATTGCCACAGTTTTTTAAAGAAAGCAACAAAGCCCAGACATATGCTCAATTGTCCTGTGAGGACAGGTCCCCTGGAATAGTGGAGAGGCAAATGGTCCTTCTGGGTACTAAATCTATCCTTAGTCTTGCTGTGCAAGATCATGGCCTCAAGTTGCAGGTTTGATTACCTAAATTCCCATCAGTAATAGCCAAATTATCTGCAAAACAATTTAATAGATCATAATAATGATCATAGCTGCATTCCATTAAGCACTAGCCACATGACAAATTGTGGTAAGTACTTTATATGTGCATTATTTAACTTGTGGAGGATTATCAGTTCTTCACAGAGGCTACCCCTTACAGGGACAGGGTATTCAAAAGTTTTTAAAAATCAAATGAAAATCTTTTGTAATGTGTATATCAACAGTTTCAATCTTCTACAAGTGGATATCCAGCTTCCCTGTGTTATTGAAGAGGATATTCTTTCTTCAATGTTTGTTTTTGGTACCTTCACTGAGAATCTGTTGACTATAGATGTATGGGCTTATTTCTGAGATCTCTATCCTGTTCCATTGGTCAATGTGCCTTTTTAATGCCAACACCATGCTGTAGTAATTACTGTGGCTCTGTAGCACAACTTAAAATCGGGTATCATGATGCCTCCAGCTTTGTTCATTTTACTTGGGATTGCTTTGGCTCCTCAGGGTCTTTTGTTCTTCTATGTAAATTTTAGGTCTTTTCCCTAGTTTTATGAAGAGTGTATTTTGATGTGTATATCATTGAATCTATAATTGTCTGGGTAGTATTGATATTTAAACACTATCAAATCTTCCAGTCCAAAACCACATATTTTTGTATGTGTTTTTGTGTCTGTCTTCAATTTCTTTCATCAGTGTTTTGTAATTTTCATTGTAGAAGTCTTAAACTTCCTTGGTTAAATTTAGTCCTAAATTTTTTTTTGTTTTATGTTTGTAGTTATTGTGAATGGAACTGTTTTCATGATCTCTTTCTCAGGAAATTTATTATTGATATGTAGAAAAACATACCAATTTTATATGCTGATATTATATCCTGCTACTTAACTAAATTTCTCAGTTCTAAGACTTTTGGTGGAGTCTTTAGGCTTTTTGATATACAGTTATATAATCTGCAAATGGAGATAATTTGCCTTCCTATTTGTATGGTTTTTGTTTCTTTCTCTTGCCTAATTCTCTTGCTAAAATGTGTAGTACTATATTGAATATAAGCAGTGAACATGAACATCTTTATCTTGTTCCTGTCTAGGAGGGAATGCTTTCAGCTTTTCCTGATCAGTATGATAGTTTTTGTGAGTTTGTCATATGTAGACTTTATTATGTTGAGGTATAATCCTTCTGTATTTAATTTGTTTAGGGATTTTTCTTATCATGAAGGGATATTGAATTTTATCAGATGATTTTTCTGTATCCATGGAGATGAGTATGATTTTTATCCTTCATTCTGTGTATGTGATGTATTACATTTTTTGACTTGTAGGTGTTGAACCATCCTTGCTTCCTTGGCATGAAACCAATTTGATCATGGTGAAGAAACTTTCTGATGGATTGTTAAATTTAATTTGCTGGCATTTTCTTGCTAAATTTTGCATCTGTATTCATCAGAAATATTGGTCTATAGTTTTCTTTCTTCTTGTTTCCTTGACTGGCCAAGGTAATGCTGGCCTCAAATAATGAGTTTGAAAAGGTTTCCTATTTTCAACGGTCTAAAATAGTTTTAAAAAAATTGACATTAATTCTTTGTAAGTTTGGTAAAATTCAGCAGTGAAGTCAACTCATTCTGGGCTTTCCTTTGTTGAAAGACTTATTACTGATTCAAGCTTATTATTTGTTATTTATATATTCAAGTTTTTTAATGTCTTCATGGTTCAAGTTTTATGTGTCCAGAAATTTTTCTTTTGTCTAAGTTTTCCAATTTGTTAGAATATGGTTTTATACAATAATCCCTGATGATGCTTTAGCCTCGCTAAAGATTTGTCTATTTCTTTTCAAAGAACCAGCTGTTTCACTGATCTTTTGTATTAAGCTACTATTTCATTTATTTCTGTTCTAATCTTATTTCTATCCTCCTACTAATTTTGTTTCAAGAAATATTAATATTTCTCTTCTGTGTTCATTCAGAAGTATGTTATTCTGTATCTGTGCATTTGTATTTTTAAAATTTATCCCATTATGATCAGAAAAGTTACAGGGTATTATTTCAGACATTTTTAATTTGTTAAGACTTATGTGGCCTAATATGTGATCTATTCTAGAATTCCAGGTGCTAATTTTTTTTTAAATGTGTATTCTGTAGCAATCAATACTATTTAATCTACAGTTTACCTTAACTCAGATGATTGTTTATTGAGGGGTGGGTAGATTCTGCATGATCTGTCCATTGATGAAATGTTGAAATTCCCACTATTCTTGTATTGGAGGATATTTCTCCTTTTACTTCTAATAGTGTTGGTTTTATAAAAATTGGGTACTCCAATTTATAATTATTATATCTTCTTGTTTGTCCCTTGATCATTATATAGTGGGCTTGACTCTTAGAGTTTTTGTCTTTAAGTCAATTTGTCTGATAGAAGTACAGCTATTCCTGTTAATTTTAGGTTTCCATTTTCTTGGACTACTATTTTCCATTCTTTTACTTTCAGTCTGTGTCTTTATAGGTGAAGTTAGTTTCTTACAGGCAGCATGTTGCTTGATCTTTTGGGGTTTTTTTTTTTTTTTTTACTATATTCAGTTAGTTTATATCTTTAAAGAATTTTATCCATTTATATTAAAAATGTTATAAAGACTTACTCCTGTCATTTTGGTTTCTTGTTGTTGTTTTGAATATTATTCATTCTTTTCTTGTTCATCTTTGTCGTTTGATGGTTTTCTATGTTGATAATATTTGATTCTTTTCTATTTGTCTTTTGGGTATCTACTCTTCTAGTTGAACTGATATTTTCACATGCTTTCATGATGGTAGTTTTCTTTCACTTTTGGATGTAGGACTCCGTTAAGCATCTTTTGTAAGGCTGGTCTAATAGTCATGAATCCTCTAAGTTTTTGCTTACCTTGAAAGGTCTTTGCTTCTCCTTCATTTCTGAATAGCCTTGCATGTTACAGCACCGTTTTTGTTGTAAGTTAATTTTCCTTCAGGAATTATAACATGTCACGCTATTCCCTACTGGCTTATAGGATTTCTTCTCAGAAATATGCTGTTAGTCTAATAGGAAATGTGACTTAGCACTTTTCTCTTGCAAATTTTAAAATTATATCTTTGACTCACATTTTAGCCATTTTGGCTATAATATAACATGAAGATCTTTTCTAGTCATATTTATGATTCTATTTGTCTCCTGTACATGGGTGTCCATATTTTTCCCAGGATTAACAAAGGTTTTGTTGCTATCTCATTGAATAGGTTTTTTTGTGTGTGCCCTTAACGTTTTTTGTGCTTGACTTTGGGCATTCTGAAATGATCATCTAATAGTGTCCCAATGGTGTTGAATGCTCTCCATTCTTCTTTCTTCCATTTCTTTATTTCCTTTTTTTTTTTTTTTGGTCAACTGGGAGTTTTCAAAAGACCTGTCTTTAAATTTTCAATTTCAGATACTTTCTTCTGCTTGATCCAGTTTCTTGTTGAGGCTTTCAGCTCTATTTATTTGACTTATTGAGTTTTTCACTTCCAAGATTTGCTCTTTTTCAAAATCTGTCTCTGCTTAAGATTTCCCTCATAGCATACATTCTTAATTTCATTTACCTTTCATCTGTATTCTCTTGGATCTCATTGAGACTATTTTATAATCATTCTTTTAAATTCTTTATCCAGTATTTCATCCATTTCATTTCTTTGGAATCTGGTGCTAGAAAGTTATTTTCTTTTGGAGCTGTCATATTACCTTGCTATTTTGCATTTATTGTGTTCCTATTTAGATCAAATCTCTGCCACTTTTATGGGGTGCCCTTCTTAGTAGGCATATTTCTCCTGAAGATATATCTTGCGGTGTCAGTTTCTTACGAGATGTTGGTTTGATTCTAGCTGGGCATTGTAGTGCAATTTCCCTATTGCTCCTTTGGCTGTGATTAATAACTTTGGACACAGAACATTCCACAGCTGAGTCCAAAAGACCTTCTGTCTATGGGAATGTAACAGTGGAGACACTCTAGCAGTTTAGACAAGTGTGTGGTAGGAGGCAATGTGGCACCAGTTGTCACTGTGTGGCTACTACAATGGGAGTGGCAACCACTATCAGGCAGTGGAGGCTTCCTCAGGCACAGCTGGTGCTAGTTCTGCTACTAGCAAGGGCCTCTGGCACTTGGGGCCTCGGCAGTTGCAGAGGGCCTGGAGCACTCGTCTTCTGACCAATCAGTGGTATGGTCTCAGATGCTGCATGGGAGAGGCAGTGGCAGAAAGTGAAACATCCCTTCTGTGGTGCACGTGCAGAGTAATGATAGCAATACACAAAGAGACAAGGTGTTGAGGCAGAGTGATGGTAGATGCCACATAGGTGAGGTGGCAGCAGGAACCATGCTTTTCCTCACTGCTTCAGTGGCTGTGCACACCTGGCAATCAGACCTTGGATGGAGCTGGACAGAATTCCTCTCAGGGACCCCCCACCCCCCAGCCATGTGTACCTGGGTTTGTGGTGACAGCCAGAACCCAAGGAGTTGCTCAAGGTTCCCTAAGGGTTTGAGGGCAGTGCCCTCTGTTGCCCTTTTTGTCATAATGCCCATCCCCTACTGAGTAGGGTACCCAAATGACAAAGGTCACAGTCAACTCCGCTGGGCCATGTTGGGATCATGATGAACCTACCCCCTTAGTCAGTGCAGTGGAATGTCTGTGATGTCCCCTAGATCCCCTAGGGAATCTTTGGGGATTTCTGGCCCCTAGAGTAATCTAAATTTAGACAAAGCTCCCTTCTCAAGATGGCTCCTGGCTTCAGCACCCTGGGAGTTTGCTGGGAGATGTGAGATCTTTTTCCAAAGCAAGGTTATTGCCACATATCACTTTACTTATATAAATGGGCTGCAAGCCTATGAGTACTGTGAAACTTAACAGCATCTAGGATTCCCAGCATCTAAGGATAGTTGGCTGGGACTCTTTCTTTTACCCTTATCCCTGCAAAATGGAGATTCCCCCACCCCTGGTTGTGAAGTCAGGTAGCAGATGCCTGGGTATTTTCTTCCTATGCTCTTATCCTTGGTCTCTGAATCTTACAAGGTCCTAGCCTCTCTCTCACTGATTTCCAGAGGGCTCCCATGATCAATCCCCTCAAAATGCAACTATAACCTGTTGCTTTGATTCTTTGTAGAGGAGAAGGTGGTGAGTGTTGGGCATCTCTGTTTAGCTGTCTTATCCCTCTCCAACCCAATGGTTTGAAATAATGAATTGTGAAGCTACACATATTTCACAGGATTGCTCTGAGCATTAAATGAGCATTCACCTCAAGAAATATTAGCCATGATGATGACGATGGTGACAATAATAGAAAGGATCAATCTTAGTATTGTGTCCTTTGCTACACAAATATCCCTTATGACTATGATCACTCCAACTTTGCACTGGTATTACACAAGCAAAATGCAACTTTAAAAGACAGCAGTGGTGAGCTTTAAAAGCAAGCTGCTACAACCTAGTCTTCCTTAAAAGCACATTTCCTGTTTTTTAGCAGCAGCGTTGAGTCTCCAATTCCTTACTTGTCCTCGTTGCTTCCTTTCTAGTCACTTTGTGCTTTTGTTATCTATATGAGAGAAAGATCCTAGAAGTATCCTCTCCTGGAGCATCAAAGACCTACCTGAAACTCTTCTAGAGAGGAAAATAGCTGGTACCTGATATTCCACCATTGGTCATTCATTCCTTTGGAAGCTATTGTTTCTGGCCAAGGTACAACAGCTAATTTGATAATTAGGAACATTTCTGGTTGTTAATATCTAAGCAGGATTTTACCCGCTTTTCTCCCCAAGAGATCTTATTCGATTTGAAAGCAAAACTAATTTTCTGGGGAAGGGGCAAGGAGTGGGGAGCCTGTGGAAGGAGATTTAGGAGGGGAAACTGGAGGCTCCTAGAAGTCAGAGGGAAAGCTGGATGCAGAGATAAAGCATTTAATCTACAGCTTTTCCCACAGATAATCTAGCTTGTCCCCCAATGACTGAGCATGCACAGAGAAGGTTAATTGGCTATAGCATGCGAGGGAGATTTAAGTAGGATTTAAGGAAGAATGCCCTCTTCATATTTGCTACTGGATGGGCTCCTAGGAGGGTGAGCTTTTTGTTCACTGATTTTTTTTTTTTTTTTTTTTTTTTTTT
>PVKS010015285.1:0-31566 GCA_004027875.1 Aplodontia rufa | reverse complement strand
ACAGAAATCTTACTGAACAATAGGTTAGTTTACGGCTTCAGGATGAGTCTCCTTATAGTTCTTCGGAGGGTGTTACTGCCAAGAGAATTCCCAAGTAAAGAAATGCTTCTACAAACTGGCCACTTAGCGTGTTCCGCCTCTTACCGCCATCTCCTACACCAACAACTCAACAATAGTGAGCAGTTTACCAGCCAGTCCCATCTTGATCTATCTTCCACTTTGTTGCTCTGGGTAATCAACATGTGGAATTGCTGGAGAGGTCCCTGGGATAGGAACGCCTCATCCCACTGACTCAGGTGTTGGCAATACAAGCAAAGTGAGGACCGGTAGAGGGCAGCGACTTGACACACCCTCAAGATTCACCATCTCCTTTGCAGTCATGGTGGGAGATGGCGGGAAGACAACCTGCCTCTTGTTTTGGTATCAAAACAGATGTCAGGGTGCAGATTCTTCAAAGCAAGTGCAGAAGAAGAGGGAGGCTGCAGAGAAGTGCACACATCTGGGTTCAACATACACGCACACTGTACACACACTACATACTCAGTAAACATTTTTAAATAAGTGCACAGAATTCAGGATCAAAGCTGGAATGAGAAGGCTCATAAAAGAGAAAAATCCAAAAAGCTTATAAAAACCTTTTTATAAACTATGAGCAGTCTTTGTGGTTAACATTCTCTGTGTCCTCCTCTGGCCCCTCCCAAGAAGTTCCAGGATTGGTTCTGAATAATCGTTTCCAGATTTCAGGGGACTGGGGAAAAAGGTCTCCTCAAAATCTCATCTCCCCTAGGTACCATATTAGTCATCTCAAAGGGCAGGGAGGTAGAAATGGGACAGGCCAAAGGATGGAGATTGCTGAAAAGGACCCTGACAACTTCCCTGAAGAAAAAAATAAAATCCTTCCTGCATTAGATAAGCAGTCCTGACTCGGAACTGAGGTTGAATCCTCGCTACCACCCATAAGCTGTACTATTGTGGGTGAGTTACTTCATTTCTCTTTTTCACAATTTCCTCTATAAAATAGGTGTTGCAAAAGTACTAACTTCTTACTAGTCTTCTGAGGATTAGATGTGTTAATATCTGTGAAGCAACTAGAACAATTTCTGGCGTATACCAAATAGTCAATGCTGTTTGTGTGCATGAAATACAATACACAACAAGAACAAAAAAAAAAAGTCAGGAGAAAGAAGAAAGCAGCCTTTACTATCTGGGAGCTGGTCTGGCACAGGCAGAACTTGGTGTCCTATTGATAACATAAACAGTTTTGCAGATCACCAACACCAGGCAAGGGCACTCTGGTATGATGGATCAAGAAAAAAGTAGGAGCATTCCATGATCATATCTGAACATAGAAAGCACATGAACACGGCCCAACTCACAAAATTCCCAACTTCATGCACTGCTAGCTAACGTAAGTGGTGAACTTTATTCTCACATCCTTCGAGATGAGATACATTAAGAAACCTAACCGTAGAATCATCCCTGCTTTGACATCTAATCCCAAGCAAACATCTGCCCTAATTCCTCCCTGCAATGACCCAAGCCCATCCCACATCCCAACACCTACCCACTGAGAAACCTCACAGTTCCCCCATAGTGTGTTCTTCCTCCCTGCAAAAGTTAATAAACCCATCGTCAACTACAGGTGTGGTCCTAGTGAGCTCTGATATCGCCCACCCCTGTATGCAGCAAATTCACTTCAGAAGAAGCAGGGAACCCTGTGTGTTAGATTATGAAACATAACATTTATATGCAAATAACTTTAGTAATTGTGGGGTTTTTTTTTTTCCCAATTCTTTCTAAGTATTGCCCTAGAGACAGCACTGATCCTGGGGCATGAAGGAAAAAGAAATGAACGTTTATTGAAAGGCACTGGATGAGATTCTTAGCCCAAATAACCCTAAGGATAACTCTGGGCAGTAGATAGGTGTTAGCTACACTTTACAGATGTGGAGGTAAAGTGTCAGAGAAGGCACAAAATGATGAGCTGGTTAAGTGGGCTTAATCCAACAGTCAGTACTGAGTCAGCAGCAAATTCCATTGTATCACTGGGAGGAAGGAGCACAGCAGATTTTTGTGATCAAGTGCTTCTACAGCAATGTCATTAGAGAAAGCAAGGACAAGCCAGGAGTGGTCCCTACCCTTAAAAGGGGGTTGAGGGTACAAGTCAGGGGAGACTTGGCTCTTTCTGCCCTCTCCCTTCCTCTTCTCTGTGATAATTACGATATTTCTTGGCTGGTAGAAGAGAGTCTGTGCAGAAGCCACAGCCTCTGCATTTTTAATGCCTTTTTTTAATGTCCCAAAGAACTAGTGAAATCAGAACATGTGAATCCATTAAGAGAGCTGAGGGCCCAGAGAGTCCATTTCCAGCTTTACTCCTTGTCTGACTCTTCCAGGTCAAGGGTTTCCACTCGCAGGCCAGAGGAGGTGCGGCTGCTTCTGAGCTGGGTGCCCTCAGGTCTGAACCTCACCTGTGTAGGACGCTCTCATCTCAACTCATCCCTGCATTGCCTGGAGTGGGCAGGTTGCACAGAATCTGGCCCTCCTACCTGCTTGCAGATGTAGGATATTCTATTTTGAACATATTTTTCTATATTCTGAACACAGCCCTGCTCTAAACACAAATAGGCAGCTAATCTGCCCATGTTGGCCCAGGTCTTTTGCTGCTCTGCATAGAGATGTGAAGTATGTTCCTCTTCTAGTCACAGCTTATTGCTAAACCTCAGCTGAGCTCCTACTGGCTGTATGACTATTAGCAAATTAGGAAACATGTCTCTGCATCAGTTCTGTCTAAAGAGAGGGAATGACAATAGTGTCTCCCTACAATGGGGTGTTTCTGATTTCCCTGACATCTATTCTTCCTACAACAGCCTATTCTTTCCTTTCAGAGAGCTACCTCTCCTCTGTGGGTAATGTGGATCTTTGCACTGTGCCTGTTGAAGCCTTTAAGGATGGAAAGGTAATTCAAACCTGGCAAATTAAGGACTGGGTTGGGGATGATCACATGATCCAGTGTAAGCCAATGAGAGCTGGCTTCACAACTTTAGCTGGACTATTTTGAAAGACACCTTCTTTCTATTAGCTGTAAGCTTGGAGCTGCTAGTAGTTACCTTTGGGGAGAGCCCTGTCCAGGCCTTCCAGAGACAGGTCTCCCAGGCCTAATGTGACAGAAGCATCTGCAAAGCTTTTGGAAAAGCATAGATTCTCTGAATTGTCCCCACCACAAAAAAAAAATGGTTTTCAGTTACCTAAGATGGAGTCAGGGTATCTGTTTCTATAAAATTAATTGGTTGTAATTTTAAGAGCATTAAAAAGTGTGGGTAAATGCATCACAAGTCAAAGGGCTGAGCAGAAAGCAGCAATTGCTGTCATCTCCCCTTATCCACAGATGTACCTTTCATGGTTTTGGTTTCCAGGGTCAACTGTGGTCCAACAATACTAAATGAAAACTTCCAGAAATAATTTATAACTTTTACTTATTTCAATAATTGTTCTATTTTACTATTACTGAGCCTAATTTAGAAATTTTATCATGTGTGTTCAGCTAGGAAAAAAACATAGTATATGTAAGGCTTGGTACTATCCATAATTTCAGACGTTTACCATGGGTCTTGGAACTTGTCCCCAGCAGATGGGGGCTACTACTGTAATCCTTGTAACACATATGCAGACCTGGTTGATGGCAGGGAGGGGGAGTTTTGGTGTACAGGTTTCTCCCAGCTGGGGCACGTTCTGTGAACACAGGCCCATACAGTCAGACAGAGCCGTATGCATGGAACTGTAGGCTGATTTTAAAGGAGGATTTTGTATCTGACTTGCCATGGAATCCCGATTCCTCCATCATGCAGGAAATTCCCTTGCCTCTCCTTCCCACCCCCATCTAAGTGGGAGAAATCCCAGCAGGCCTAGCAGCCTTTGGAAAGCTCTACTGCACGCGCTTGCTCCGGGAGCCCCTTTTTGGCTGAAGCAGTTCTCCCTGCACAGCTGGAGAAACTGGATGCAGAAGGCCAAGTTCCACAGTCAAACCCAGGGATTTCAGCCCCCTTGTTGTGGCCTGTAGGCCTTGCTCAACAGGTTCCCCAACTTCCCTCTTTCCCTTTATAGTATTTTACTTGGTTTCCTTCCCTTCTGTGTGAACATTTGGTCCTTATAATCCCCAAGCAGCTTGCAGTTGGTTTGCTACCAGCACTCCACATGGCCATACATTCAATTCCAGCAGGCACGTCAGTTTGGACATCCTATAGCTGTCAACTTGTTGTTCTAGGCTCTAGGCTGGAGTGACAGTTGTTTGGGATTTCATTTTCCGGTTTGCTGCTGAAAATGTATCTTTATCACTGGCTGCTACGGGTATTGGGATGATTCCTCTGCTTTACCAGAATGTTAAAATCAACTTTGAAAAACATCATAAAGATTTCTAACATTCTGCTAATAATGAATGGCTCCAGACAACGAGGTCTGGATGAGCCTTGCAAGGGTAAAGGTGGCAATGGGCCTGCTCCAAAATGTGATACTGCTACATGGGTGCCCTGCTGCCTCTGCCTTGGAGCCCTGCAAACCACCATCTTGAGAATATTAAAGTGTGTTCCACTTCCAGAGCAGAGCCCAGAGGTACTGCCACACAAAGCAAGAACTCTTCCAAGTGACTGGAAATGCTATTCTCCCTCCATGGTAGGGGGAAAGCGTAAATAAATGGGAAGAAGTGAGCTGGAAAAACCAGCAGGAGAATTTGAAATGTAAAACACACAGGGCACCTCGGTAGTAGCCATGGGGCTGTCCAGAAAACAGACATCTTTTGCACGTTCATGTTGAACACATGTGGAGGAACACTTGGCTCTGTCTCTAGGAGATTCAAATGTAGCTTACTGTGTCTCAAGGATGCTTGAAAGCACCTCCAACCTCTCTGCTGGTGTGGCTGAAAAACATGCCCATAATTCATGAATATTTTTGAATACACTTAAAGTTTATAATACAAAAAACAATTCGACACCCTTGTGAGATTGAATGGTGGACAGGGATGACTTCAGGAAGTATTTGCTTATGACCTGTGGCAGTACAGAAAACAAGAGTAAGCTTTTAGAGACTTTTGCAGCAATTGTATACTACATACAATGTTACTTTACAAATATTTGTCTGCAAGAAATGGAAAAAATAAAATCATTTTTTACTGCAGATGTTTTGAGAAACACTGATACAATAGACATCTGTATTTGTACTACTTACCTTCAATTGTCAACAAACTGGCAGACACTTTCAGAAATGTCAGATGAAGAGGACGTGAAACTTGGCACCTCAAAAGTTTTGCATTTACTACTTCTTATGCTTTAACTGGCTTCTCTTATTAATTTATCATTGCCTTGGAAGCAGTGTGACCAGAATATCAAAGGTTGATTTTTCATGTTTATGCTTCCTATTACACATATATTCCAAATTGTGTTCATTCTAGGCTTATACATCGGAGACAAACATTATCCTCATTCCTATGAATACTCTTTTTTTAAGCTCCCCTGGTATTTTTTTTAAAGCAAGGCAATTATTTAAAAACATTCTCATTATGTTGGAGGGCCCAACTTCATGTGATAAGAAAAGCTGTAACTTCCTTAACCCTCACCCCTCAATATTCCAAGTTTTCTAGTGGAAGTACATAAGGTAGTTCTATGTGTGTTCAATATATAAAGCAGTAGAATAACACTTCCCTTCTTTACTTAGGAATTCTACTCATATTTGTAAAACAAGGTAGCATAATTTTGTTGACATTTTTCAATGGAAGAATTTAGACAGCAACTTCATTTGGCTGTTAATGAGGAATAAGAGTAAGGAAATGTCATCCACTCACATCACCAAATTCAGAAAGCTGGAAAATTTGATCCAGGGTGATGTTGAATTAAATTACATCAGCAGTTTGGACAGAGTCGAGTGTGCTTGGGTGAAAATTTTGTTTGAATATATATTGTTTTATACATGTTTTGCTAAAGTCTTTTAATGTCTAATTCCTACAGCCTCTCCTTGAGGGATTAAGAAGTACTTACGACAGTGAGTTCAGAGTCATATATTTTTTCTGGCCTTGAAAACATGGGCCACACACACCCAATTATCGAGCGACTCTATTTTTCCTCTTGTAGCTCATCCAAACATTCTATTATAAAGTTGAAACATTTTAGTTACTGTAATTTTTTCCTAAAGGTCCTGGTTCCCACACTGAAATTCTGCCTCTAAAGTCAGATTCAGACTCCAATTCCCAAAATCTGTTCCAAAACACATTCATGGACTAACCCCTGAGAAAAAGAACTTCAAGCTCTACTGCCTCCTTTCAGAATGAGTCAGTCTTTTAAAACGCAGTAAATATGTGAAATCCCTTGATGAAGTGTTTTTGAAGTGCTCTGGCTACATCTGTTAAGAGTGGTCAAATATTATCTAACTCTGTTCACTTATTAAAGTGGAAAACAACTAAACTTAGCACAAGTACAGGCAAACTTCTCCTTCTTAAAGAAAAGCTCATTTATACCTACAAAGGGAATTAACATAAACTCTTGGGGTGGTGGTAGCAGAAAGGAATAAAAGTGAGAGTGAGGCAACTGGACCAATTAATGAATAGGTGACCTTGGCTGGGGAAGGGCATGACATCTGAAATTGAGAACTCTACAAGAAAATGACAGTTAGTTCCTATTTCCAGTGGTTATATGCTGTTTCTAACTCCGCCCATGTGGACAATCCAGATGTCAACACACGAGTGAATCAGATTTCAGAATCAAAATAAAAAGCCATCAAATACATTACAGAATTCTATAAAATGCAAGGTCCCTGACCGTGACCTTCAGAACAGTGTTCTGACTTCAACTTTGAGTCACGAGGCCGGTAAGTAAGAGGAAGTGGGCTGCTCCCTTGTGGTACAGAAGACAGAACACAGCATGATGCCTGATGGGCAAAGGAACACGCGTAGTGAAAGGAAAGCCCATTTAGTAGTAAAGGCAGTTGTTATAAACTCACTGCCAGGTGCAATGTGATGTGCAAAAGATTTATACACAGCTTCCCTTCACCCTTTCAACCATTCCCAAAGGTAGGTGTATTTCCAATTTATGGACTAGGAATCTGAGACAGAGGAACTTTCCAAACGTCTAAGGGCAACACCTACATGCTTGTCAATCTACAAAGTCCAGTCTTCACCTCTCAGCCAGATTACCTAAAGCCATCCAAGAGGCTGTTTGAGGTGAAGAGAGGAAGTTAACCTACTTGGAACAGAACTGTACGAGAATCAAGGCCTCCAGTGAGAACTAAAATTACATAAGCATGTTGAATAAACATCAGTTTATTATCAAAAATTAGGTTCAACAGGCTTCAGCACATTTGAATTCATGTAATTCATAGTACCCAAGTCAGGTGAAGTTCCCTTTGGGACAGTCTTCTGAAGACCAATGACTCCATTATGCCTTAGGGGAGGTCTATATTTGGAATTAACTCCCAAGTTGTTATTGTATGCTTGGGGCATCCAAAGTAGCAGTAAACTCATGTTATTTCTAGAAACTACAACATTACCTGGAGTCAAATCAAAGAAATTGTGATGCCTACCGCTATCCCTGTGGAGTACAACCATAAAAGCAGAGGCACTCAGCTTGGGCGGCTGAGACAGGAGGATCCCAAGTTCAAAGCCAGCCTCAGCAACTTAGCAAGACCCTGTCTCAAAATAATAAAATGCGCTGGGAATGAGGCTTAGTTAAGCACAGCTCGGTTCAATCCCTGGTACAAAAAAAAAAGGGGGGGGGGTGAGGGGTAGGGACATAACACTTTGGGCCATATTTTCCTTTTGAGAATGTGATTAAACCTGTGAAACTTGGAAAATAGGGAAGCATGGGTGGTCAATGTTTTGCATTTAAAAACATAGGCCTGTTTTAATGTGATAGGTACTTCCAACAGTTTTACTGAAATGGATTTTTAGCTCCAAAATGTTGCCTTGGAGTATAAGCACGGGGGCTCGTGTTGCAGGGTGGGGCTATCCCATCCTCCAAACCCTTCTCATCAGCTCCACAAGGCCAAGGGCTTGTTTTATTCAGTGCTGTGTCTAGACCCAGGCCTGGCACTGACTGTGTACATGTGTGTATGTGTATCTGTACAAATATATAATTATAGAATGAATTCTTTTTCAGTGGGTCACTGATAAGATTTCAATTATTCAAAGAACTCTTGTAGAAACAACTTTCAAAAACCACTGGCATACATAATTCATAAGCGGAGGTAACCCTGACAGCAAAATGGGTGGAGGGCTAGGGTTTCTTTAAAAATGTAGCCTATTTCAGAATTGCCAATCCTGTCACAATTCCTGTTTGAGAATTAGTCCTCAGCATGGTAGACACCATTAGTCCATGAAGTGGACCAGGGTCAGTTCGCAAGCACCTTGGCTGATGGACGAGGCTGTCAAAGCGGTCGTACACTTGAGTCGCCACAAAATAAAGGCCTAACAGGAATAAAACCTATTCTACAATGTTACTCTCTCTGTGTGGACCTATGAGTAGCCAGAGAAAGAATGATTGATCACTGGTTCTAGATTCACAGGCTGAAACCAAGTGCCTTAGCTTCTGGTTGAAAATGAGTGGTCAAATGAAAAGTGGAGGGAGAATGTGTATTCAGTTCTGCTGCAGAAACATCTTTCAACCCTGCTGAAATTAGCCAAAGATTAAAAAAAATTTTTTTTAGAATACAAAGATGACATAGTTTGTGTAAATATTTTTTTTAAAAAAAGACACATCTCTTCTAAGAGCAATACAAAGGGGTTATATAAATTTATTTCTCATGTAACAATTGATTAGTTTAGAAAAAAAGTCCCATTTTCAATGTTAATTCCATCTTATTTTTAAAAAGTCACTAAAAGGACAAAAACTCACACAAAAATACAATCTGTATCTGTTCTATATTTACAGACAACCAGTCACTATTAAGGCACAGATTGATTAAAAGCTGACATTTATTCAAATAATCCAAATATTTTTGTGCATCATATAGCACTGACAACTTTGTATACTGTAATGTCATAATTCCCTTATTGCATCAACAGAAAGTGAAATAACTTCCAGTGTTTTCATTTATTTTTAGCCACCCTATTTAGTCTAGTTTAAGTGGGGTAGTTTTTCCTTTGGTATAATATCAAAGTCTGTTCATAAAACCACTGTCACTAGAATGTGGCATATTTACTCCATCTTCCTCTTATCCCAAATATAAATGGTAGAGAGCTAGAAGAAGAGCTCTGATTAATTTTTAATTGGGGGAAGGTCATATTTAAGTAATAGGACAACTTAGAGAACTAAGTCATTGAACAGGAAACCAATTGAATTGTTAAGGTGTTTGAATAAATACAACCAAATGCGTCGGGGAGCTGCCCATGATCATCTGTGTACACGTGAACATTGTACTTGCAAAGGGAAGGATGTGGTTCTATACTCTTAAACTGATTAGGTGTGGTTGAGGAGTGGGTGGCCCCTTAGTGCCAGATATGACAGACTTGCTGCCTTTGAGGTTACATAACCAAAACTATTTTTTAAAGTGAAAAATTTTCTGTGTGCAAAGTATAAATTCTTGTTCTATTTTAATGGTAAGACTTAGTCATGGAAAAATTTCAGGAGTACCTCTTGTCCCCCATTTGTGTGAATCCCCCATTGTTGTGTAAATTTATCTAATCCTTTGGCTGAGAGCATGTGAGGATAGTTTGTGTCCATGTAGAAAGTCTTGGATACTGAACATAAATAAATCAGTACAGGTAATTGACAACATTTCCTATGGGAAAATTTTCCGACAAATTAAAACAGTGGAAATAATATTGCTCTGAAGAAAGAAAGGCACTTGAGTAATTTTCTTCATGGATTGAAACCCTTCATAAATTCCCCAGAAGATGTCTGAAAAGACCCAGGAAACAATGTTGCCTGATTTCTTGGACTTTCACAGTATAATATTGTAACAGTAAATCTAGCCATTTAGAAAGCAGTCTTTTTTCATTCCTTCAGAATTCAGCAATCTCTATGAACTATAACCCTGGAGACTTAAAACCTTTCCATTCTCAACAAACACAAGCAGACAAATACAGTTTTTGGGAAAGTCCTGTGGCCATAGGGAGCATAGCTGATGTATGCATCAGAAGGGCCACAACTTTTTTCTCTTCGTAATGGCAACAGTGCCGTCTTGTCAGATTATTATTTGTCTTTTTAAATAAAGTGACAATCTAGGGCTCCAGTTATTGAGTGTCATCCATTCTCTACCATAAATCTTTAGTAAATATCAATTTCATCAATTATGTGCTGTATGCTTATAATATCTAAAAATAAAAGTTTGATATAAATAAGTGTCCTTGAATGGCAGTATGCTAAAAAAAACAGCCCTTTGCCTTCAGACAACCATTAAAATCATTTTAGCAATATAGGCAGCAGCTAAATACAATGATTGCAAAGGGTTAATATTGCAAAGTCCATTTGGTCTGTTTTTGCACCTGTTACTGTGAACCAGTTCATTGCTAAGTGTTTCTCAGAAGCTGACATAAATGAACACAGAATTGGCCCATAACCACGTAGACTCACATTTCCCAAAGTCACAGAATATTCTGCACAGAAACCAATATCCAGTACCATTTCAAATAAAATTATTAAATCTGATCTGTACCAATGTCAGGTGACATGAAAATTAGAAAAGTTCCACAGGACAAGAAGTCAGAACATGTAAAGTGCTGAAAGGCCTCAATTATTTTAAAGCAGTACCAGAAAATTCCACTTTGATTATTATTTTTTTAAATCCCCAAATATAAAACAAGCAAACAAAATAACTTCTAAGTTTTCTGGCATCCCAGATGTCAATTTATCCTTCATTTACGTACAAAAAAAAAATTCAGTGCATATGTTATATAGGTAAATAAAAACAGGAAATAAAGCCCTATTCTCCAATTCTGTCCAATTGCCATTTTAAAAAAGCAACCCACATTTGGTATTTTGCATGGCAAGGTAAGAACATCTCTCTCTTCTTCCTTTTTTTTTTTTTTGCCACAAAGTACAGGTGCGAATAAGATACTTTGGTCCTGATACCAGACACCAGAGTGCTGAGGACGGAGTGCCATTCACAGATCTCCTGCATCCGACTCTACAGTTACTTGTGGACGTGTGCCTAGAGTGGACTGCTACCAGCGGCCACTGACACTGGCCATGTCTGAATGGTACTGACGGGGCAACCTCCCACTTGCTCCGCCTTCCAGGAAAGAGGTGCGTGCATTTGGTGGTTCAAAAAGCTTTCTTCGGTTTTTATTTAATTCTAGAGAGAGAGACAGAGAGAGAGAGAGAAAGAAGAACTGTTAGAGGCTCGGTGGAAAAGTTCCATGTACTACAGGCTATGGCAATAGAGCTCAGAAGATGGTGTCAGGGTAGGTTTTTTTTTTTTTTAATGGGGGGGCATCCAAGTTTGGTGGCAAAAGGAAAACTTCAGTTAATGGTTAAGGCATTTCTGAAATACTAGAAAGTCTCATTGTTGGAGGTGGTACATTGGTAGTCTTAGAAAACCAAAGACAGCAAATAATTTTTACTATGGCTTGTAGACTCCCTGGGGGAATATGTCATTCTGAGTCATCTAACCATGTGAAACAATTTGACCAACCCACAAGATCATTTCAGAGGAGGCTGGGTAATCAAGGCTGATAAAAGGTTAGATACGAAGACGTATTATCAATGACACAAATATTACACTTAGCAAACTTATTCATGCAACCACTACGTTATTAAAGTCAGATGTGAAAAGAAGACCCGAAGCCCACACCTGAGGAATACCCTGAAGTATTAAGCCACAGCACCCACAGCTCCCCAGTTCAGGAAATGTAAGCTTCCTGAGTCAGAAGCATGAGGTAGCGTATCAGGTTTCTCTGAATAAAAATTCAACTTAGTACAGTTTAGAAAATTAAAACATGAAAATGACCAATATCTGAATATAAAACTTCAGAGAAAAGTGAGGTACCCTATTTTAATGGTAAAGAAATTAAAGCATTTAGAAAACCATTTAGTTTGGCTACTGCCATGTAAAAATTATTAACCAGAAAGGGGGAAATGTGAATTGCAGCAGACTACCTTGTTTATGACCACATACCCCCACCATCACTAGACCCTGGATTTACGGATGTAACTATCTCTTTAGAAATGAATTCCTACAAGTAAAATTGTCAGAGTCTGGAATTCAGTGTTTGTGATAAACACCAAATGCAAATATACGTTAATATTTCTTAATTCAAATTGAGTAGAGGTATTATGTAGCTGCCTGGAAGTTGTCTCTCCTCCTTTTGAAGTGGTTGGATCAGGTAACCCAAATCCTTATTTTTGCATGTAACTTGGCTTTTGAATTCTGAGGGTTACACTGTACCTATGGCCAAATGCATAATCCCAAGAATGAAAACATTGACCCCACAGGCTATTTTTTGTTTTTCTGGCCTGAAAGACAGACCACACCCTTAGCATTGCACCCTAATGCTTTCCAAAAAGTAAATTCCTACTCTATAAAGGTCAAAGCAATAGTGGAGACACCTCTCTTGTTTACACATAATTCTTAGAAGACAGCAGTGATTTATTAGCACTTATTTGCCAAGCACTTATGTATACGCTATTTAATTCCTCCCAAATATCATTCTCTATTGATAAGAACACTGATTTTTAAAAATAGTGTCAATCACCTGTCCACACATCCACTAAGTGATGGATCTGGAGCCCCACCTCTCTGATGCAGAGGTCATGGCCCTGAGTGACCTGCTGGATGCAGAAGACCACAAACCCATCCAAGCATACCCAATAACAGCATTATTTCATATTTCAGTGTACCAAACGCATAGAAAAATAGCTGGGGAAAAAACAGGGAATATATCTTTACAAACAAAAGACACATGCCAACAATGGGTCACCTATGACTACTGTTTCAAGTTCCTGCAGAATCACAGTAGCAATGACAATCCTATGAAAAACTGAGCAAATGTATCTCGTTAAAGGAAAAAAAATCTACAAGTACAGCAATTCAAAATTCAGAAATCAAGACTGAATGTACTTAAAGAGGGGGGGAGAGGAGGACAGTGAGAGAGAGAAACTGTCAGTTTTAGTTTCTCATGTGGCTTTTGTTGCTCCAAAACTTCATTGTGTATGTGGTGCTGGAGTTTGAACCCAGGTTCTCACACATGCCAGGCAAGTACTGAAACTGCTGAGCCACCACTCCAGCCACAAGACTGAATGTATTTAAAGACAAACTTACAGGAGAGTTAAGAATAAATGAATCCTCTGGGAAAGTTTACCAAGGTCACATTTTTTGTAGGGAATAAATCTACAAATCAGAACATTCCCTTATTATAAGGAAAGAAAGCAAGGCATGAGGCTGAACATCCTTCTCCAGCTCATACAACATGTGCAACTGAGCACATGAAAATGATTGAACCAATGAAGACAATTTTTAAAAACTAAACAATAACATTGAAAATTACCTTTCTAAAAAGTCCCATCATCTTGAAAAAGAAAAATGGTCATGAGGGAATTCAACCATTTCCTAAAGATGCAGTTTCCAAGTGTGTATATATATATATTTCTGTGCCTCATATTAAAAAAAAAATCTTCCAGAGATGTCATCAAGAATCAAATCTTACTGAAGAGATTAGGGCTATTTTTTCTTTTTTCTCTCAATAAGCCTAAAGGATAGTTTGGGAAAATACCAACCTTTTTCTTTGAAATTCCAAGGTTCACACAATCCTGGCAGCTCTCAGGATCTTGTTGCGGATCTGAACAGAGTCACAAACTAAAAGAATAGGTCGGGAAATGTTAGATCTACCTGAGGCCGAGGTGGGAAGCCTGTCAATAGGAGGCTAAGTTCCTCTTCCTGACTGCACATCTAGTTAACCAATTACTACACTCCTGGGAAAGAAATCTATGAATTTTCTAAAAATCACAAATTTGAAAAAACAAAATAAAGATCTAATTTATTCTTGAATCCATCTCTACCAAAGATAAATTTCATCTCCTCCTATAACATTACAATACATGCTATCTGGCCCAAGATGCAAGCAAAACACAAACCTCATACTGAAAGAACAACTCTAAGGTACAAATCTATGAAATTTTAAAAAGCATGTTTGAACAGACTCTGTACCTAACCAAAGAGTGTAACTACAAGACAAATGTGAGCCAGGGCTGCTTAGGTAGCCTGTGGCTATCTGGAAATGGAATGTTCTGGGGCTATCAATGAATGTCTTTGTTATCAAGTAAGTTGAACTGGAGAAAGAGGCTTTTTGATGAAGGGTTTCTCGCTAAAAACTTATTACTTGCAGAGAAAACAATTTACCAGGTTCAAACAAATGCACTCAACAAAGTAAGGTGAAATCATCCTTAATCAAGTACTTCATGCTGTGCAAAGCATCCATAAGGCATCTTATTCAAGATCGCTGATTCCCTTTAAAAGCAAGAGCAGCAACGAACCCCGCTGAGAGGCCCTCTATAGAGGTGACACACAACCTTTACAGAACTACACTGAAGATGAGAGAAGATTCAGAATCCCTTCTGATTCTCACCCTACTCCCCAAAATCCAGAGGGAAAGGTTCTGATATATTGCAGAGTAAATGTATGGATGATCTAGCTGCAACGTAGTGAGCTATTTAGAGATATTTCCTTGTTGTTGAAAGCTTGACAGAGTCTGAATTGGTACAGGAAGAGAGAATTAATTTTCATTATATTTTCACTGCCATTCCATGAACCTCTAGGGAAAGACTGTAGAGTTTTAGAGTGTACACTTCCCTGATATAAAATTGGCTGGCCTATAGATACATTGGGCAGAATTTGTCAGTTAATAAAATTTCATCAGTTTCACTTGCAAATTAATAAAATGTGAAAAGTATATAAAGTTACTTTGAGTCTAGGAATAACCCTCAGGATGAGCTTAATATGATCGAGCAGTCATCTGTTTTCATAAACCTGATGACGTATTACATGAAAGGATGGGATTTGGAAAGCGCAGATGACCTTACACAATCGTCTATTCCAGTCTACCTTCAGGATGAATAAACCAAAAGAATGGAGGGTGGGAATATGGGGGAATCATCTCAGAATGAGATCTCTGACCTCCATGAGATATCCATTTAACTCAGAGGTTCTTCCATAACATGGCATTAGCCTTGGATAACTAAGTATAATATACGTTCGTTCTTGATTGTTTGACAATGTTTCCCCCTCAATTGTAACTCCATATTCATCTAATTAAAAAAAAAAAAGAAAAAAGAGGTTTGGAAGTTCGCCCAAGGACCCACAGCTCGGCAGAGGTCAGTTCTCCTATCTGAATGCAGTATTCTCTTCACCACAGCATGACGAATTAGGAGTCCATGGGAATTAGGCACCTATCCAGTGGAGGAGCCTTAATACAGCCTCTGGGGTACAAAGGTGGAGGTAGATTTCTAAAGCTGATGTGTGCAGAGCTCTGTCCCTGGAGGAAGTGAACACTGCCACCAGCAAATGCACTGGCAGGATTTCCACCCTATAGCAAAGCTGAATGCTTCTGGAACAGACTTGCACCAGTTGGATGCCGCTGCTGGCCTCTTGGAGGCCACAGACAATGCTCTGAAAAAGCAAAACCATTTCCTCATAGCACATGATTCCTGGCTTCCACCCTGCATGTCTCTTTTTAAGAGATTGGTACACATATAAATTTGATGTTCAAGAACCTATTGGAGAGTCTTCAAAAACTATTCTCACCTCATTTCTTCGTCATTTCTCTAAAAACATTTTTGAGGTCCATTACTCTATATTTGCCAACTCCTGACTCACCTAGCTCCGTTCCTTGCCAATGAGCAGTTCCTAATAGATTAGCGTAGAGCATTTTCTAATACTTAGGACCTAGGCAACAGATGCACAGAGACTATCAAGACAAACTGCCAGGTTGCAAACTACACCAACGAATGTCCTTTTTTTCTCAGTGTAATGATTCCGGTCAGCAAGCAAGGATAATTACTCATGAACCCAGTGACTGTTTCTTATCAAAACTGCAAACAGGAGAATAAACACCAGCCGCTCTTCTCATGTTTTGTATGGGGAAGTTTCAGTTAGATCTTTCTGAAGAGATCTATTGTAAGGAAAAGTATCACCAAGGCCGGCTTCCAGGCCATGCTTGATGGAGGAGTGGGGTATTCTCAGAATGTGTCACAGTGTTGGCCGAAGAACCCTCTGAACAGGTAGTGAGCAAGAGGCTGATGGGCACAACCAGCCCCACCAGCTGAGGCACTGCCAGAGGTTTCTCAGATTTTAAAATGTGAGTTCAACATTTATATTCACCTGAGATTGCAAGCAGCATTTTCCTCCTGGCACCAAAAGTGGTAATTCCTAGCTCCTTCAGATCCTGATCCGTGAGAGTGAGGAATGTCTGAAGATCAATCTGTGGGTTAAAAAAAAATCTATAGCCAATATATTAAGTATTTATTTTCTCTATCATTGTAGGATCAACTCATTAATTATGTGATGCCTATGTCCAAAAATTAACAGTGGTGGCTAAGGGACAGACTGTAAGAAAGATGGTGAAGTAAAAGTGATTCTAGCAGAAGAGTTAAAAACAGCTCTGAGCATCTTGGCAGTTATGGCAAAAAGGGAAATACAAGTATTTTACCATATTAAAAGGAATACATATTTGTCCAGAAAAAAATAAATATATTTCTTAGCTTTAGATTCTGGATATAAAAAAAAAACATTTTATCAGAAGAAACTAAGTAATACAACAGATGGTATCTTCTATTGTGGTCCATAGAAAATTGATAGAATTCCCAGACTATATCAAATCTACAGTTCATTTAGCTCAACCAAGCAGGCTATTTCTGAAAGAAGCACAAACTATATTCGCAGGAACACTGCAACATATTCTTTGGTGGCAACAGTAAAGTACAGTGGGAAATAGCCCAATGATTCTACTCTTCTTTTTAAGATAGTGTAAGACTGGAAAGGCAGCAGCCTGTGATCCCAACTGCCATTAGCAGCTGTGGCCACTTAGGATCGAAAATATAGGGCTGTGGTGATCATCAAATCTGACCGTAGATGTAATGCAATGGATTCTGCAGAGGGGTTCAGCAACTGGCAGCCGTGTTGTTAATAATGTATATTGACACAGCATCTGGGGAAGATGCTAAACGAATCCTCAACATGCGGATAATATGTTAATGCTAAACGAATCCTCAACATGCGGACAATATGTTAGGTCTCAAGAGGTTACCTAATGGAAATTCTTGTTAAATCATATCTGACTCAGAAAATATCCTACAGAACCAAATTTCAACACACCATTAAAAAGTATTGAACACAATTTAAATTTTTTTCATTTTCAAGGTACATCCAGATCTTAGAAAACTTTAAGGTCATCATTTATTACAGCTCTAAAAACAATTTTAGTAGTTCTATTCAAGAGACTCTGTAATTCAATTTCTTTAGACTTAAGGCACATGTTAAATGTTGTGTATCATACTGTCTCTATTACAACAGACAATACACAAACCAATGGGAGCAGCTGTGTTCCAAAAAGTTTCATCAGGAAGCCAGGCAGCAGGCCTGCAAGCCAGAGCTTCCTGATTCATGCCCTAGTTAATAAAATATTAGATAAAGTCATTCCAGCCATACATGCACATGTGTTATTTTTGGAGGACCTGGATATGTACCTAAGATAATTTTATTCTTCTTCTTCAAACAGGAAACAGAAGCAAAATCAAACCTAGATGCTGATAACATTTCCTTGTGCTTTCCAGTCAATGGCCCTCTCTAACCAGCAAGACAGACTAAACAGAGACAGCCCTGTAAAGGGTTATCCAACTTAGAAATCCTAGTTAAATGAACAATAACATAGAAGAAAGAATATAAAATCAATGCCTTGAAATTCAGTGTATACATGGCAATCTTTTTTTCAGTGTAACAAAACCAGTTCAGTAATTAAAATTAATTATTAAGCCATGGGCAATACACTGAATTTATGATACAAAAGACCTAAAAAAAACCTTTAATTCTTTGTTGACTGGCACATGCCTGGGAATTACTGATTTAATCAGATGTTCGCTAACACAAAAGCAAGCCAACTAGCACCAAACTTGGACTATGTCTTGATCTGAAAGAAAGCTGTAGAGCCATTCTAAATTTCTGAGGCACTAGGTTTGTGCATCTTAAGAACATGATGCTTTATTAGAACACATCATGGTCAAGGTTGATTTTTCTGCATGCCAGGGCATAGTAGCCCATGGCGGATCAGTGGGATCAAAACCCATGGTAGTGAGTGTTCAGAAGACAGCTCAGTTCTGTTTCAGTTCCGGTAAAACCCAACAGTCATTTAACGAATAAATGAGTATGTGAAAAATATTCTGTGTGTAAAGATTTTGCTGAATCAACAACAGGTGAAGATTTTATTTGAGAGGATAACTTCTATGACAGACTCAAGGAGGAAATCCTTCGAACCACAGACTTGATACTGACCTCAGTGAGGCTGCAAATCCAACAGCTTCTATGAATCAACCCAGCAGGGTTAGGGTCTTTTAGCTAAAACAGGAGAAGGATGGCTATGGTGTATTTTTGCAAACACAATTGTCTATATTTCTGCTATCCTGTAATTACTAGCTGCACTAAATAAGAAATGGGATGACGTTTTCCTTGACAAGCTACGAGACTTGAGTAAATGCTCTGTGATAGCACAAGTCGCAGGCCAATGAGTGACTTCCTTCTTGAGGTCTTCATACGCACAACCAAGACAAAGACACCAGGAAAACAAGCACTGACCTCTTGTTGCTGGAAGACGTCTGTGTATTTGCCCAGGCCCAGTTTGCTGAAAAGTTCAGGGAGGTCAGAGCCTTTAAAAGAGCTGCTCAGGTTACAGCCGTTGCTTCCTGTCAGCGAGGAAATGCAGTCCATGTAATTGCTACTGCTGAGATAGTGTTCCGCTGAAAGGCAAAGGAGAGACAGGCTGGAAGTGTAAATGCCCAGAGAGAACAAGGTTTAATTAAAAGTTTTAATCACCCAAATATTTCAGATTTCATTGTTCAGCTGAACAGAGCAGTAGTGGTAGCAGCAGTACAGCAATCCTTTACTGAAATATTGGCTTTTCATTAAGGAAATGCTGGTTATTGCTTTCAGGGAGGCTCTTGCCATTTAAAAGTTACACTTGGGAGGCAGAAATTCAGCAGCAGTGCCTCTGTAGTTAATAACCATTCATCATATTCTCCCTGTGCATTCAGAAGCATTTGTTCTTTATAATTGATTTGATGTGAATTAAACGAGGAGTTGGAAGATCCCTAGGATACAATAAAGAGTGGGATGTTATTACAGGTCCAGGCTCCGTTTGGATAGCAGGTGGCCCTCCATATCCACACGTATGCTTTCCTTTGGTCAAGAACTGTAAGATATCACAACATACAAATCTCTTTCCCTAGGAAAATATACCTCTGCAGCAGGTTCACCAAACAGCATTTCTAAAGTTAGGACTTAATTATGGAATAAGAACAATGTTGAAGTTTCTGGATATAAATTAGGACAGAAAATGATCCACCCCTTGGAAAGAATTCTAACACAGGGTAGGGGTTTGCTTTGCCTCCACAAACCATCTGATTGGCAAAAGTTTCAATGTGCTGCCTGTAGTTCTCAGACGAAGTGACACACAAGGCTGGGTGATGACCACGTCAAGTACTTCACCCCACGCACAAACACGCTGCTCTGGGGGGTGGAGCAGAGTCACACAGCCATTCCTGCTCCCTAACCTGCAACTGCCTCTTGCTGAGTAGGGAAGCCACCGTGCATGCAGGTGTGGACACTACCCTAAGCCAAGCCAGTCACAGTATCTACTCTAGGGATCTGTGCATCTGCCAGGTTAAGAACCTTGTTCTGTGCTGTGTTGGGTGGCATTAGTTACTTCCTCCTGTTTTCCCAACTGACATCCCCTCTGTAGATCTCAAGTGGAAGGAATTTCCTGATAAGTGGTCCTTCTCTCTTAAAACAGATGTTTTCTTTCTTGTAGGGAGCATGTGCAGGGAAAAGGCCTACAACAAAACCCCGAAATACTGAGTTCTGGAACATTCCACCATTTAAAGATGAAGGAGAAAAGCCTAAGGAGGGGTCAACGATGACAAAGCTGAATGCTGTTAAGAGTATCAGAGTGACCACTGGACTCGAGAACATGGAGGTCACTGGGGGGTTGAACATAGACTTATTGTGCAAATAATAAACTTACTTTTTGGACAGTACAAGGGAAGCTAAAGCCATACTTGGTGGCACACACCTGTAATCCCAGCAGCTTAGGAGGCTGAGGCAGGAGAATTGCAAGTGAGGCCATGTCTAAAAATTAAAAAAAAAGGTCTGGGGATGTGGCTCAGTGTTTTAACTTCCCCTGGATTTCATCCTTAGTACCAAAAAAAAAAAAAAAAAACCATAAAAAAGCTACAGAAAACTACACTGGTAATAAACAGGGACGCCTAGGAAAAATGAAAGCTTTGGAGACCTTGACAAAGGTGTTAAGAAAATTATCAATATTATCTAAAACTGTGCATGATAATCATTGGCCACATTAACTACCGAGCACCTGAAATAAGAGTCATGGGAATTATGTTCTAGTATAAAACACACTACAGACTTCAAAGACTTTGCACACACACAAGACAAAGCACCCCTACTTAAAAGAATTATTTTGATTATGTTGGGTTAAATAGTAAAAATTCAAAGAACAGATATTTGAAAATAAAATATTCTGTTAAATGGTAAAATATTCTGTTAAATGTCCCATAACTTTTCTAAAATTTCTTTTTATCTTAACTACTAGCTTCTATATCCTTTTCAAAACTCCCACATTGTTAAAACATCTGACAAAAACCAAATGACTGGGTTTCTTTAATCATCTCTTTTTATGAATGGCTCCTCCATCTTAATCCCAAACTTCAACTCAACTTCAGGGTATAGTCAATTTTAATTATTCAGCATTAAATAAGGGAAAGTAGATAAAGATTAAAAAAGAGAACCACAAAACTCACTTTGCTGGGTTATAGATTAAACATCATTTACACCCCTAGATCTGCCTCTCAGCCCAGTCAGCCAGCGGTGGAGGATCCTGCCAGTAACTAATAGGAAGTCTCCAGGCTACTATTCAGTGCTCTTGGGAACAAAACAGTGGACTGTGTTTTGTTATATAGACTTGGCCAATAACATAATTGGTCTTTTCAAACCTGAGACTCTGACAATGCAATTGCCTTGATTGATGGCAACAACTGGCTGTTACCAAGCGTCTGCAGAGCTCATCTGGGCTGCCTTTCTTCAAGTAGTCTTCAAATAACTCTAAACTACAGGTTTCGGAATTCCAAAATTTGTCAAATAAAAAAAAAAAAAAACCAGAAAAAAGGCATTAGGAGTATATCTTGTGACGACCATGTCGAATTTTATCTTTATACAACCGAGAACCATAGATGTTATTACAGACAAAACATGGACTCATCATAAGTCTTAGCCATATTTGCTTAGACAGCCTCCATATTTTAAAGCAGGGTTACCATTGTTGCTTTACTTATGCTCATTCAGCTACATCTTGTCAATTAAAAATTCAAATCCTGATCTTCACGTTCAGTAGCTACAATCATCAGTCTTTTTTCAATTGTTCAAATGTTTTCTTATGTCTTTGTTATTTCTTTATAATCTGATGTGTACTATTCATTCCACAAACATTTACTAAGTATCCACACTACCTTCTAGGTGTTGGACAATCTGCTAGGCATTTGAGAAGAATAACAAGATACAGCCCAACCAACTGACTGGCACATGGGCACTTAATAAATGTTTATTGAATAAATGGTCTCTGACTTGTGAAGTTCCAAGTCTATAGGGAGAGAGAGACATGTAAAGAAATCACTACACTCAGGATAACAAATGCTAGAGTGGAAGGGTGTAAAAAGTGCAGTGAGGGGAGAAGACCAAGTGACCTGCTTTACCGGGGGACACAGGGAACACTTCAGAGCAGGTGGCCCATGAAGGATACCATGCACTTGATGTCTCAGGAACCAGTTCACCTTCAACATCACCTCAAGCCATATAAGCACATTCTAAGCTGATGATGCTTAAAAGTATGAATGAAAGTCAAAGCTCACTTGATTTGTTTTGTTTACGCTTGGGGCTGCTAAGAGAAGCTGCAAATTCACTATGACTTGCAGGTCCTATTCCATTTCGGTCTCTCCAGTTGTCAGATTCGCTTCCACTTCCCAGGTGCTCACGACTGTTGGACCGTGAGAGGGACACTGATGAGCCCTGTAAATAGTTAAAAACAGGTAAGGGATGTTTCATCAAGGGTTTCTCATGGTGGAAGGAGAAACAAACCCAAGTTATATCATTACTTCTTTTGCCAACGCTGCATACTGATTCTCAGGAAGAGAGTGTGGTTCCTTTCCATAGCTTTTGTCCTGCAACTAGTGGCATGGGTACTGTATAAGGTAAAGTCTTTTCCCCTCCTTCTGGGGACATGATTATGAGGACACCTAGAAGAGTTCTGGGAGCACCACCTACAGAATTTGGAAAAGTGATTCCTGACACTCCTCCCTACTTTCAGGAACCACAAGGCAAATCTTCCAGCCGGTATAGCAGATTCTTTGCCTTGTTTCACACAAGTAGGATAAATGGGCTGAGGTGCAAGCAGATCGAATGCTTTGAGAAGACGCAAGCTCCCAGACCACTAGACAGAGGTAGGAGACGGGTCTGGAATTTCCTGTGTCACTCTTCCCCAAATGAGTACATGGTCTCTCCAACACATTACAGATACCTGGAATAATTTATCTTTTAAAATTCTTAAATGTTATGAAAATAATAATTTAAAACATTTCAAAGTTTGCACTGTATTTGCATCTATTTATTTAGATAACTGTGCAATCGGTACCCTACTTTATACTACAGTATTAAAGTCAAGGTTCTTTGATTTGCAAAGATTTATGTTCACTGGGTAATTCCAAGGGAATCCTTCACTGTTCCTTTCAATAAAATTCACTCATCTTGCAGCATAACCAAAACTGAGTATGGTCTCCTTTAACTACTTCTATTTTTGGCATCATGAACTTCAGTCCCCAGGTTTCCATTTACCTTACTATATCCTTGGGGGGATCTTCCTCCTCTTTTCCATTCTAAATGTCATCTTTCCCTGGTGCTTCATCCTAGAACCCCTTTTTTTCTCTTTATACTTTCTCATTAAGTAATCTCAAACCTTTTTCAAAGTTTAGTGACTCCCAAATTTCTACCTCTAGATTTGCCTTCTGTTGAAATTCAAAATCAGAGCTGCCAATCTGATACCTTCATTATATGATCTGATATTTTTTTAAATGTGCTTAAAATAGTCACTAATTATGCAGCTCCACCAGTTACCCCCTAAACTACTCCTCTCTTTGAACTTCTACACCCCAGCAAGTGACACTACAACTCATCCATTTTTTTCTCCAGCTCAAATTTGAAGGGTCATTCTGATTCCTCCATCACTCAATACATCCAATCAATCAGTGAATTCCATAAAGTATCTCTAAATATATCCCAAATTTGCCCACTACTTTCCATTTCTACAAATGCTACCAACCGCCTCCTTAATGGCCATTCTCTGCTATTCTTGCTGCCTCTCCCCCATAATCTATTGCATATGAAGCAAGATTGATTTCTTAAAAATGCAAATTAGAATAATCACGCCTTTGTGTAAAGTCTTATAATGAATTTCCATTGTAATTTGAGATGGTAAAGTGCTCCAAAATTAAGTTCTATAATTTCTAGTGTTCTTTACCATGGGCAGAGCATGAAACCGAGCTTCATAACTGCTCTGTGATTTGCACTGTACCATGGCCTGAGTTGTCCTGCCTTTCTACAAGCTAATCTCTAATGTTCTGCTGCCCTGTCTACCTTCTGCTCCAAGACTCACTACCTACTTAACTTTAGGACAACTGGACAGCTGCTCCCTTAGGTTAATCCTGTTGCCTAAGATTGGCCCTTTCTTGTCCCCTGGGGTTTAGAGCTTGACTGTCATATCTGTTCATAAGATCTGCTCCTTGGCTAAAGCAGCCTCCTTCATATTTATCAGAGCCTTCTATTACATAATGCCTTCCTGTTTGCTTTCTGTTTCTTCCTAACTACCAAAAAGAAAGCTCTATTCCTGAATGCAAGAACTTTCAATTTGAACACCATATCTCTAGTACATAGAACTGTGTCTAGAACACAGGTGATTAATATTTATGCAAGTACTGAATAAATCTCAAAGATTCCCTTCCCTACATCTTTGGGATATCTTTGATGGATTTTGGGAAGACATATAAGGCTCCTGAAACCAAACAACAAATTTACCAGTGAAAGTATCTTTAACATTATACTTCAAACAAGATAAATCCTATGCAGCAAGAAAAAAGAACATGCTCAAACCCAGTAATTACCAGAAGCATTAGTGATGGAACGGTGAATAGTCCCTACATATTACAAATGTTGGGATCTAAATTCTTTTTGATATTTGTAACCACTCATCTAAGATCTGGACTGACTTTATTCACACAGTTACATGCGAACTGGCTAAATATGTGTATTTCTGGAAACTTTAAGTAAAACAGCATCTTGTGATATCTACTGGTTAGTTATCTACTAACTAATCTAAAATATCCATGAAGAGAAGCTCTCCTCCACTCTAAGATTTATAAAGATTTAAAAGGATCAAACACCCTAATTACTTAGTGCCGTGGAAGCTAAAAACAATCTTTGATTTCCAATGCAAGTCTTTGTTTGTTTCAAAGTATACATGAACATTGCTTATGCTTTTAAGGGATGGCAAAAAGAAAGGAAATCCCAAACCTCTTTGTATCTTTCTTGATGGGACAGAGAAGGTTCAGATCAAAGCAGTCTTTTGTTTGACTTTTAGTGTGCCAATATAACACCAAGTGGATAGAATCATATTTTTGTGTCTTAGAGGAAACCAAAATGCTTCTTACCTAAAGGAGCTATTTGGAATGGAATAAATTCTCTTAGCTGCCTGAAAACTGGAAAAAATTACTCAAGTCTAGCTTTGCAATAATACTGAGTACAGAGCTCAAAGTATCAAACTCTTGCCTCAACCAAATTTTCTGAAGCAGGCAACCCTTGGTCCCTAAAACGCTGAGCAAGCAGCCCTCACCTCTCAGGATCTACTGGGCAAACATGCTTCTGCTTGTAGATCTGCATTCTACTTTTTCATTTGGTTCTGTATTTCTTTGGAAAACGAGTAAGGAAAAGGAGGGTGGGGGTATTTCTAGCCACCCTACAATTTAAAAGTATTAGTGCTATAGGCATAGATGCGGTCTTTTAATAAGAACTGTTCTCTCTACTATTACCCAGTTCCTTCCCCACGTTCATTATAACACATTGACCCAATCCTTACTTCCTGGTGTTCAATCCCTCCCTTCTGGAAGAACAAAGGGAAAGGCACACACAGGCAGGCAGCAACTGCTGCAGAAAATCAGATGATGCTATGTGAGGGCCTCTGTCCGTCCATTTCAATAGATTTGGGATTCATAAGGGAAAGTCCAGGACCCCAGGAGAATCCGGAATGCCATTCCTAAAGAAAACTGGATCATATCTTTTCTTCAACAGCGTTTAAAGGGGCAATAAAGAAAAGAAGATTCTACAGTGAATGCCCAGCTCCAGTCTAGCTGGTCACACCTGTCCTTTCTCCCCTACCTTGCAATGTGAATGGGCTGCCAGACACCTGCAGGATGGTGGATCAGGCTAGTCCAAGCCAGAGTAAGAAAAGCCCCCTGGAAGGGGTTCAGTCACAGAGGCAGAGTCCAGCACTTTTCTGCCCATACAAATGTCTATCTGACCTTGGGTGAGGACTGTGTCAGAAATCTTTCCGATTCTCATGCCCTTACCCATCACCCCTCCCCTCAGTGTTGCACTCCCTTATAGCAGTGTGCCCTGAGGAACCCCTGCATCAGAATCATCCTAGGTTCTTGCTGAAAACACAGAAACCTGGTTTTCACTCACTCCCTACCTGCTGAATAAGGAAGAAACTGCAGTTCTATCAAGCTAAATGACCCCTACGCCTGAAACATAGTGTGGGAACATAGTTCTACATCACCTACATTTCACTTTTAGCTATGTGCCCTTCACATTAAATCAGGAAGATTAGCAGAAGAAAAGTTTGTAAAATCAACTCCAGTCCTTTCTCTGACATTTATTGACCATGACCTTGAGGAAGACCTTATCTACTCTGGACTACTCTGCTCATTCCTCACTGGGAGACTGTAAGAACTGAATAAACTTGGGGATGAAACTATATTTAAAACCACAAAGAATAAAATAAATGTGATTTCAGATAACTATTAATAATACATTACATGTTCACATAATACTCCGAGGTATTCTTTTGGATACAAAATGTATGAGTGGCTTGAATGTGCAGAATTAGTTCCACCGATGAGCATTCACACACACAACCTCATCTCCCAGCAGGCTCTTGGTTTACTTTGGGACAAATTTCTTCAGTGAGAATGATAGCTGCTCAATATTCCTAAGAACTTACCGTGCACCATTTTAAGCAATGCATGCCCTCTCTGATATCCTCCTCAACACAACCCAAATGAGAAAACAGGCGCAGAGGAGAGAAGCTGCTCACCGAAGCTAGACATCTGGTTGATGGTAGTTAGCAGACTGACAGCCCTCGACCCTAACCTCTGTATTACTGAAAAGATCATCCTTTCCAACTGGTCATATACTGTTTTAGAAAAAAGAACTGAATTTCATCTCTGAAGTTGGATATTTCCTCTCTGAAGCTACAGACACACAATGCATATCCTAGCACTTCACTCTGCCCAAAGCAAGGGCGGGTGAAGTGGACCACCACAGGTGCAGCAGTGCAAAGTCTCAGGATTAGCACTGCAGTGTTAAGACTTCTGCTAACAAAAGGAGACGTCTGTTCTCTCTCAGCCCTAATGGCAGCAAAAGAAGTACCTCCTAGAGCCTTGCAATTTTTCATAATGGTTCCCACATTCCCGCCGCTGAAGGTCACTTCAATCTTTAAACACAGTTGCCAGGTAGCTACTGCAGCGCTAACAATGAGTTCCTAGGAAACTATTCTTTTTCCCATTTCAACAGTATTTTCTTTAACTACTCAAGGTGTGGGGGGAACCAGCGTGTTTGCTTTCTTTGCCTTCCATCAACAATCTAATTTATTACAAAGAAAATGGGTGGAGAAAACAAGGGCAATGTACAAGAGCTAGTTATTAGACTAACGGGTATGAAACCCTTACCCAGTACTTGTCTTTCAGCCTGCAGTGCTCCAGCTGAACACTCTGATTCTTGGACTAATCACTTTTGTCCACGTTTGGGTTTGCGGTCCCCTCTGTGATGTGCGTGCATTGCGTGGGCTCCCTCTCCAGCCCCACCCTCATGTCCAAGGCTCACACCAAAACCTGACACTCGGGAATGGAACAGGCCTGCGTGGTGAGTCACATGTAGCTCTGAACCCCCCTCCACATGCTAGGAATGCCAGCTTCCCAGTCTCACCCCAAGCAGTGCAGCCAACATCTGGGAAACATAACAATTTTGGAGCTCTAGTTTGAGATATTTCCTGCTGTGCTCTTGGCTCATCTGAACACAGAGAATTTTTAACTCATATCTGAAAACCTGTTTTGTTGAAGATTTTCCTTTTTCCCCTATGGTGGCCTTGCTAGTGATATACTCTTAGACAAAAGGCCTCTTTATACATTTTTATGGAATATTACATCTGTCCTTTACTTTCTCTTAGTCCTACTGTCATTTATATTACCCTCTCCTGCATCGAAAACACACTTACCCAAGTTTACATATCCTTAACAGCAGATCAGCCACTTGAAGACAGATAAAAAAGCATAATATGTAAGACTGCATCAGTTTTGTAATACACTTACAAGAACAGCAATAGGGCTGGAGTGGTGGTACAGTGGTTACGGCACTTGCCTGGCACATGTGGGTACATGAGTTCAAACCCCAGCACCTCATACACAGTTTGTGTCTTGGAGCAATGAAAGCCACATGAAAAACTAAATAAAACTGATTCTCTCTCTCCTTCTCTTTAAAAAAAAAATAGAAATAAAAACACATGGCTACTAATATATTTTCTTGATGTCTATCGATATCAGTGGGGAGCATCCCCTTTTGCTGAGAGTGCACACACAGACTGGGCAGAGCGTGACTACAAACCTCATAAGTGGTCGTCATCGTGGGCTTATAGGACACATGGTTGGCCCTTCTCAGCTCCTTGATGGTTTCGGCTGGCATGGATTTAGAAAACCCCAGGCCGCTCCAGGTATTTGTAGGTGTTCTGACCTCTGTCACCACTGGTTTCTTTAACATAGCTTTAGAAAACAGAATATAAGATAAATTCTTGGTATGTTTAATATATTTCTTAAATAAAATACTGATGATGAGCTTGGTTTTTTTCATATATGTGAAGAAATTATAAAAGCTATTTCTTAACAAAGAAATGCCTTGTACCCAAAGTAATGATAATGAAAAAAAAAGGTTATATGACTTCTTAATGTGTAGAATGCTGATATATTCAACAAAACATGTTTAAGCTGGACAGAATTTGAACAACATGAACCCAAATAGTTTGGGTTTCTTATTATGAGCGACTTGTTTCTCAATTCACCATCAACTGAAAACCACTTATTGAGTATACTGAAAAACAACTAAAATATAAATAGTGTATCATATACCTTTGGTTGCTAGTAGCTTCTTTTGTTCATAGTCAAATGCCTGAAAATGAAGCAGAGAAAATTACCTTCATTGCCAGTTTCTCCAAATGCCATGCCAACACTCCAGGGTTAGAGACCAAAGGTTCTGACTACAACCCCTAGGATACATGCTAAGCTCTGCACTGTGAGATGACAGAAATCCAATGCAGGTATGATAAATCTAAGCATGCTTTCAAAACTAACCAATTAGAATAATAAATTACTATTTTTCAACTTGAAATCACAGCAGTGACAAGCATTAGATTTTTTCCTTCAAAAAGATAAAAAATCCTATTTACTAAATCCTATTTACTAAAAATGGCTATTACACCAGGATGAGTATAGTGAATAACCTAATAACAGCATTGCTAAGTTTCAGATGAACACATTACCAAATGCTGCCTGGTATCTACTATCCTCCTTTCTGTCTCAAAATCCCCTCTTTTAGGTAAGAATGACCTGAGGTTACCACCTCAGTTGATGTCAAGACAACTTAAAAAGCTATTAACATAATTGGCATAGTCTTTGAAGTGAGATAAATGGAAGCAGTCTATAACTGTTATGGTCTATAATATTAATCTATAATAGTAAAAATACTTTAAAATTTAACCTAGTTACATTTTTTTTTTTTTGCTATATAGGATTAGGACAGTATCATGCATTCACTTCATTAACATCAAATGAATCAATATGATTGAGTCAGGTCTATGCAGAGACCAAGACAGGCATTTCTAAAGGGAATAGTGAAGATATGAAGATACAGGTACATCTCAAAAGCTAGCCTAGTGTTCTCAACTAGGCTAAAACTAGAACTTGCTAAGACTTTATTTATTGGTATCTCATGCCCACCAGGAGGGTCAAGAACCAAACGGCAAGAGTGTTTTGACCCTTCTCCCAGGAAGACTCTGCAATGGTATGTGTCCATGTAATTTTTGGTCTGAATCGGGATGCTTCTGAGAGTGAAATGTGCTCTGAAAAATACTGAAGTTAGGACAATCAAAGTCCACAGGCAATCCCAGACAGAAAGGACAGAGATTTTGGGACTTTAAGAAGATGACAAAATCAGGAGAGACAATTTTAGGTAACATTGAATGATGACATTTTTGAAATGCTAATTCTAAAGCTTCACTAGAAGTTAAAAATCACCTTTTAATTATCAGTGTCCAAAGGAAAGGTGTGGAGAAAACCTAAATTTACTTGCTCAATAAATCTTTATTGAGTACCTAGTGGTTAAAGAAACTGGCCTGAGCATTGCAGAAGAATATAATAATGAATAAAAAATAACCTATATCCTCAATGACTTACAATCTTTGGAGGATTGAGTGAGAGAAATTATAATAAAATAAATTAGGAAGTGTGATAAATGTGAAGAGAGTGCTAGTAGCCTGGCACTCTAAGGGTAGGCAGGAGACAGAGACCATTTTCAGTCCCCCAGATCAGGGAAGTCTTCTATCTTTCTCCTGTCAATGCTCAGTGACTGTTTAACATTGATTTTCTAGTGATTTTAGGAGCCAGCTATTTACTAATGGCATGAGTACATCTATTCTATGTAAGTGGAAATAATATCAAGAACACACTCATCCATTCTAAAAGAAAGAAACATAGAATTGGTCTGCTGAAGACCTGATAGAAAAGATGATAAAAACAAGATGGACAAAAAAAAACAAACAAACAAAAAAAAAAAACCACAAAAGGATTACAAAGCAGACTTGATACTTCTTAAATGGGAGAATTTTAGTCAGTATTACCAAAAATAAATCCACCAGAGAAAATGCAGTAAAAATGTCTTTTTAACACCAACACATTGTGAAGGCCCTGGCTTTTAGAAAACAGTCACCTACAAACTCATGAAAATGCAAAGGATTAAAAAAAAAAAACAGATGAGGAGGAATGAATTGTAGTTCTCTATGGAATTTAGTTGTGTAACTTAATTCCATGAATTAATTTCTTTGACATACGTATCTATGGCAGCTTTCTGTTTTTAGGATCTTGTAAAAAGTTATGTCCTAGTTTTACAGAGGTTGGGGAATGCATGAGACAAATCTGTACTACGAAGTAGGTAAGCCTACCCACTAACTTGGTACTGAAAATTACAATATTTATAGGAATTTCCAAAAGCCCAGAGCAAAAATTCCTTTTCATATTGTGATCTATATGAAAATCAGATTTCTGAATTTCATGGTCAGAAATCTGTTTTCAGTAATTTACCTAATTCTTTTAAAATGAACATAGAGGGGGCTGGAGTGATGGCTCAGTGATTTCGGCGCTTGCCTGGCAAGCGCGAGGACCCGGGTTCAAACCCCAGCACCACATATACAACTAAGCAACTAAGGCCATGTGAAAAACTAAATAAAGTTGTTTCTCTCTTTCTCTGTCTCTCTCACGGTCCCTCTCCCTTTAAAAAATAAAATAAAACGAACATAGAGAAAAGTCTTGTTGAAAAAGATGTTTAAAATAATCATAAAAATCTGTGAACCTACACAATCATCAATAATATTCAACATCTACTTTCAAGGAACCAAAAAGTTCATATTAGTTATTTTTAAAACTATCTCAAAATGGCAACAAATTTACTATCTCCATTTCACAGACATAAGAATACTGGATCTATTTATCCAAGACAATGTCATGAGGCAGCAATACTTAGAAATTGTCTCTTGCCAAACCCCCAAATATTTAACTATTTGATCTTTGATAAAGGGGGCAAAAGTATAGTGTGGAAGAAAGATAGCCTGTTCAACAAATGGTGTTGGAAAAACTGGACTGCCATTTGTAGACAACTGAAGCTGGATCCTTATCTTTCGCCCTGCACAAAAATTAAATCAAAATGGATCAAAGACCTGGATATTAAGCCTACAAC